>VSMD01065191.1:0-171134 GCA_008750895.1 Mirza zaza
GCCCCCTGAACAATGGTTTTTATGTTCTGAATGGTTACATTTAAGTGGTTTTATGGGGATCCATATGACAGCTTTGATTTTTACCTCTTGGGAGGAGAAAGCCCAAAATATTTACTGTCTGGCCCTTTAAGAGAATGTCTGCTGTTCACTGCCTCATCTTCATCATCCTCGACAACCCTCCAATTCCACTCCCTTGCACCAGCCTTCCCCCACAGGGCACCCCAAACTCTCCTCCCACAGTAGATTCTTGGCTTTGTAAGCAGATATCCACTTTCTTCCTGATGTATTTGGCACCTCAGGTATGAGACTCTAGGTATGTAGGAATTTGACTGATTCCATTTGACCATTTCACTTCCCCAGACAAACCCAAGTATGCCAGCTATGCCTGGAATCCTGACTTCCTGTGGGGCTAAGGTTAGAAGCAGGGATGTGGTGGAAATGGAAAAGATCTAGCGGCTTTCCCCTTAGTTTCTGATTTCCAGGGTAAAGTTTGTTTCAGGCAAACCTAGGACCCCAGAGATAGAGTTTTTCTCTTGCATGTTTCTATCCTAAAATGAAAGGAAAATGTTGATCACGTTTCATTTCCTACTCCTTCCATGATGAGGTTTTCCAGCAAGCTTCCTTTTAGTTCTTTTGCTGCTGGGACTGTTCTGAAAGGAAGCCATCCAAGGAGACAGTGTTGCTAGACATGGTTTCCATTTTGAGAGTGTTTTGAAAGCGTTTGAATGACCACATCCACCACCGGTAGACGTTTGTTAAGATGAAACACTCAGGATTGAATCATTAGGGTTTTTTTTTTAGTTACAGCAGAGCTCAAGCAATCTTTAAAGCAAAATGTGGCCTTCTTAGGCAATCAGAGGGCAAGGGACAGCAGTGACTCCTGGCTCAAGGGTCCACAAGAGGGGTGGGTCCAAATCCACCACATTAAGTAAACTGGATTTAAAAAGGAATATAACACACATGGGTAAAAATGGACTTTCTTCTGCCTCGGTCTACCCCAGCAGAGATTTAAAAAACTGCCTAAAGATGGTGGCCAACACCATAGAGGGCATGGGTTCAAGAATTCTTCCTGCACTGTGTAGCTAGGGGCAGAGAGCACCCGATAACTCCTGATCATGGGAGATTTTAACAAGGCAACTTGCTAAGCTAAGGCATATCTGACTCGCTGACCTATCTTTCCAGGGAATTAGATTTGAAATTGCCTGGGTAGATGTTTTTTGGGCAATAGCAACTTCTTCTCTTTTAAAGATAGCATTTATATGGTGTTCCTGAATTAGAAAATGTAATCCAATATAGAAAACTTGGAAAAAAGAGGGAAAACACATTTAAAAAAAATTCATAATCCTTCTACTCAAAGCTACCAGAGGTACTATTCCAGCTCATTTAGTTTTAATTTTTATGTTAATATATATAATTTTAAACAATGTCAAGATTACACTCTATTTGGTTTCTAGTCTATTTTAATTAATGATATAGCATGAATTTTTTTCTGAGTATTTTTAATGAGCATGTTGATGGCAAAATATTCTATCCCATAATCATATAATAATTTATGTATTCATTCTCTTAGGATTGACCGTATACTCAGTTCGTTCATTTGTTACAATAAATAATGTTGTGATGAATTTTGGGGGGGCGGGGAGGAATTTCTGGAGGTGGGATTACTGGTTTCAAGGAGGAAAGCCCTTTTCAGAATCCTAGAAAGTTTTTCATCCACTTATATTCTTATTATCTCTCTGTGAGAGTGCATCTCACCAACTTGCAGTATTCTTCTTGTGTTTTTAATCTTTGGCAATCTAACTGCTTAAAGAATATCTCGAGGTTTTAATTAAATTTAATTTTTTATGGTCTTATTAACTAGTTGTATTACCTTGGAGAGTTATAAATTTTTGTGCTTTGCCTATTTTTTTCTCTGGTGGTATTCATCTCTTTTTCTTACTCACTTGCATATGATGTGACATCATGGTATCTTAAGGCCATCGGATGGTAATATTTTAAAATTATTTTTCCACAGAGAGGGAGGGAACCAAGGGGAAGCATCAAACTTAGAAATTCATGCAGGTTGAGGTTTCACATGGAAAACTTAAATGCAAATGGTTCTTCCTAAGGGTATGGTGTATAGAAAAGATGAAGGTAGGAAAAGGGCCTTGGTTCTCTTCCATGTGCTTTAGAGATGTGGCCGCCATTCTTAATGGAAAGGGGATCTCGTGGTCACATGTCCCTTATCACCTTTCATTTCAAAATAGAAGCTCCTAGTTGTGTTGTATTCATACAGTCTGGCTCTTAGATAAGGTCAATTTCTCTCAATGTGACCAATCTTTTAGAAGCTTCTCAAACAGTTAAAACAATGTTTTAGAATAAAACATTTTACATATTATACCCTATCGCCCAGATTTTAAACTGTTAACATGTTGTCATAGTTGCTTCCAGACCATTTTTTTCTTGTTGGCTTTATTAAGAAATAAGAAGTCACAGCGCCCAAGTCCCACGTACCTGCCCATCTTGAAGTTGATGTGTTTTGCTCTTGACCATGTCATGCTTTTGCTACATCCAGATGTTTATTAATGGTATTCTCCGTTCTGTGTTTTTAAGTGCCAAACATCTATTTTGAGTGTTAATCATCTATTTGAGTCATTTGCTTTCTGTTCACATAATTTTTCAAGATAGCTTCAATTTTTAAAATGGTAAACTGTGCATTTAAAAATGCCATGTGGGTCCAGGAATATCTGATGGGACATAGGTGGGGAAGGTGACAAAATTGAACGAAGAACAGCATTGTGGTACAGAACCAGAAATTGAAGGGAGTATCTGTGAGATATCTGTTCCATTGGGTTACTGTGGGGCATTTACAAAATCATAAACTTGTTTTCTGCCCTCTATGAGTTTAGTTTTAATTGAAGAAAAAAGACAGCAAAAAGAAATACACAACAAGTTAAAATAGAGTGCCAAAAATTTTTTTCGTGACAGTACAAGGAAACTTTTTAAAATATCTGAAGGCAATATAAGCTTAAGTATCAAGAGGTGAATTGAGTTCTGTAACACTTGGAATGGAAATGTATTTCCTAATAAAGGACTAAACATTTTTCTGGAGAAAAAGGCTATCACTCATGGTATTGAGATTGTCCTTAAATATTTATTGAGCACCTACTTTGGACGGGGTGTTATGCTAGGTGTAAGGTATAGCTTGCAGGTTTTGATTTAGACAGGGTTCCAATCCCTGTGTTCAGGCCAGTGGTGCTCCGTGATGACCCAGATTCAGGTTAAGTGCCTGCTTTTCTGGAAGTGGTCAGGTGGGGGTGATAGTCTAAGCCTGTGTTGACAAAGGCAAGCTAAAGGGTGTAGATTTCAAAGTTTCACAGTGCTATTAGAAGAGAAATCATTACATTAAGCTAAAAGGTATAGTAGGCATGTGAATATAGACAGAGGAGCAATGGAACAGGGAAGAAAAAGTCAGACACCTTCAGATTTCTAGCTTATGTTCCAGGTACCATCTCTTGTGAGGTTTCTCCCTTGATTTCTTCCTGGGATGCTGCTTTTTCTTTAGAAATAGCCCATTTCAGATCTTTCTCTGTAGCTTTTAGTCTAATCTAGTCAATACAGCCTTGTCCAGATTGGGAGGTTGATCTAGTTGGTGTGCATGGGTAAGTCATCCTCTATGCTCTGATACAAAGAAGGTCTTGGAATTCCCTTACTAAAAATTAGGATGGTTCCATGTACAAATAAAATGTTCAGTATATACTTATTGACTCCATTGTCCAGCAACCCTAGCCCTCTCAGATTTACCCCAAGAGTATGGAGTGGGGAAAACTGGGAGGGAAGAGTCCTCACCATCAGCAGTAGCTGTTAGGCTGACATCTACAATAAAATTTAAGCATGAGACTTCATCAAACAGAGGAAGCCATGTATCCAGTTGACAGCAACTGGCTCAAGATCCACAAAGAATTCTGTTCTCCAAATAGAGGCCTTATCTTTGCCTTGAAAGTAAGCCTCATTATACCGGTAGAAGTGTATTCACCAGTGGGTTGTTAAAGTTTTTTTTTTTTTTAATGACATTTTAATCTGGAATTTATTATTCATTGTGTAAACCATTTATATAGTTCTCAATCAGCTGCCATCATTTTTGATGATCTGTACTAACGGAGGGAAGCAGTCGTGGAGAAAATCCAAGGCAATTTACAATCCAAATGCTGTTAGTGTTTGCTTGTAAAATGTAACGTCTGGTTTTCAACTGCAGATGGGACCAGCTTCCTGCGCTGGCAAGCTATGCAGTGGCACCGGCCGTGCTCAGAAGGGCCCCAGTCCCGGTTTAAATCTCTGCTGTCCCTGCCTTGAAATTCTAAGCATTTCAAGGAGCCCCACGTTTTCCTTTTGCCTGGGCCTTGCCAATTATGTAGCTGGTCCTTGCTTTAGATTGACTTTTGTTGGCTAGATTGTAACACGACTTTGCATCTCAGAGAACATCTAAATTTTTATCTGAATTTTCAAGTTCATTAACATAAACTTGTTCACGATATCTTCTTCACATAGGCAACATCTATAAATAATTTCCATTTTCACAACTAATACTGCTTTTTTTCTTTTATCTTTTCCATTTTTTCTTGGTCTGTCTTACCAGAGGTTTCATTTTATTAATCTTTTTAAAAATCAAATATTAGAGTTTTGAATTATTTTACTGTGTATTTCTTTTCAAGTTCCTTTGTTTCTGCTCTCTTATATTGTTTCCTTCTTTCTATTTTGTGTTCTTTAGATTTCCTTTCTTCAGAATTTCCTTATTTTGTGTTACCTTCCTCTGTATTTTATATTTGCATTTTTATATACATTTTTTTCCCTCTCTTACCATCTTTTGGATCAGTTGGTACTTATTCCATGTATGTTTTGTACTACCAGTTTACAAGTTCAATGCCCTGTTTCTTTTAATTTTTTTCATGTTTTTGTTAATTATAAGATAAATTAATGAATCAGATACTAAATTTTATCAATACATTCTACTTCTGCATCATACAAGATCTCAAAACATTTTAACTGCACTAAGCATATACATACGGCTGTTGCTATGTTTTATTTCTATCCGTTTAACCCCACAAGTCATTACTTTTAAAGTCAATGTTTCTTCAGATTTACCCATGTAGTTTTCACCCTCTGTGCCTTTCATTCCTTAGCACATCTTTATGTTCAACTTGTAATAATTTTCATAATGCTCAAAGTATATTCTTTAGACTTCTCTTTAGTAATGCCCTGATGTTTCCTTTGGTAATGTCCTCTTTTTTTGTTTTCCCGCTTGTTCCGAAAAGATTTTTCTCCTACTGTTTTTTTAAAGTGTCTATTTACAGCTATTTTCTCTTAATATATTGCTGATTTTATTCTGTGGGCTTCTCATTTCCATTGATGATGATCAGCGGTCAGCTGTCAATCTGTTTCTCCTCTAAAAGTGATTTATATGCTGTTAAGATATTTTCTTTGTCTTTGCTGTTGTGAAATTTTAATATGATGTGTTTATAGATAGCTTTACTGTTATTTGTTCTCCTTGGAATTTATCAGACTCTGTGAATCTGACTTCCACTATTTCTAATTTCAAACATATTCTCTGCCCCATTCTCTTTCTTTCTCTCTCTCTTTTTCTCCTGGGACTCCAGTTAAATGTGTATTAGAATAGCTCCCTCTAAATCACATTTCTGTTAACTACTTTTTCACATTTTATATATTTTTGTGTTTCTGTTCTCTGCTCTAGATAAATTCTTCACATACATCTTCTAGTTCACTGATTCCGCCTTCATCTATTTCCAATATTCTCTTTAGCCTGTTCTTTGAGATTTTTGATTTCTGCATCTAAGCAAATTTTTAAAAATTTTAAAATGTTGTGTTTGTTTTCCATCTGCCCGTTTCACTTTTCATGGTGAGTTTTCTTCTTATTTCTTATATAGCTTTAATTATGTTATATGCATGTATATCATAGTCTCTATCAGAATCTGATCAGAATCTAATTTTATTAGAAGTTCTAGAGGGTCTTAATATTCTATTTGATGGGTTTTGCTGATGCTCCTTTGAGATAGATTTCTTTCATGCTATATTTTAGAAATTAGTACTTTGCATTTATCTACAGTGGGATATTTGCTGCCTGGATTGAGCATGTCTGTTTAGAAGGAGTTTTAGTACATTAATTTCTCCTGTACAAGTACAACATTTTTTCCTACTCAAATTGCAGGTAGATATAAATTTCATTATTGTCTTCCTAAGTAGAATTGGCAAAGTTTCTTTCTAGCCTACCTTTCATCAAGATTGAGCTCTCTGAGGATCCCACATCGTGTGAGGGTTATTTTATCTCCTCAGCACACAGGACACACAATCTTATTTTCTGTCTCTACCTTGTCATTAAAACCCAAATCTCCAGGATCTTAACTTTGAAATACATGTCCCTATCCCCACTACACTATCCACAGTGTCAACTTGCATGATTAACTCTAGTTTTCAGCCTACGTTTTCTTCCTAGTGCCAAAGATTTCCTTTCTTCTTTTGTAGGATTAATTGTGGATTTAAAAAGCTTATATTTTATGCAGATTTTGTAGGTTTGTTTCAAATGGAAGGGTATTTGGCTGGAACAGATAATATAGGCTCATTTTTGAGGGGAGAAAGGTAAGCAGAAATGGCAGTAGATGAGAAGGAAGGGGCCCAATTGGCCCAAATACAGTCAGTGCATGGTGAGATTTTTGGAAGTATGTTGTTCCAAGGCCATGTCCATGTCCTCTTGCAGAAGCTGGGCTTTGTAGCCTCTTCCCTTAACCCTGCAGTTGTAATTCTCCTACATCCTAAGACTAGTGTAAGACATGAATCATATAGCCTTTTATATTTGGATTAATCAAATGCAATAGTTTATTTAAGATAAGGCAGTACAAAAGTGACTGGGGAACTTCACAAAGTTGTTAGTACCTGGGACTAATTCCCCAAACTGAGCATGTGGATTTTATGTAGCTGCTTAAACTCTCCTGCTGTGTGTCATTGGATATCACTCCAAGAGTTGGGTCCAGATGGGAAATCTGTATATAAAAATAATTATCATTAGATTTAGTCTTAATTTCTTTTCTGTTTTTTATCTGGGAAGAATGTTATAAGTCTGTAGGAATAAGATGTATGCCCATTTGGGATTTTGTGGAAATAAGTGCATAAACTTTGGGTTTATGAAGATTAGACAACCTCATGAAAGGTGAGTGAAAGCTAATGTGAAGAGCATGTTCATGACGGTTCCCACTTCAACATGGCACAGTCGTTGTATTGATTGTGTCGTGGACACTCTCTGGAACTCCTTTAGGAAGAATACTCTCGCATCTGGGATTTTGTGCCACAATTTTTCTTACTCTGATTTCACCAACAAGCTGTGACTCCATTTACTTTCTATATTCCAAGAGTTTTTACCCATTGTCTAGATGTATATCTTGTCTCCTAGTATAATTACGCTATCATTCTTTTGAGAAGCAGCAGTTTAGTTATTTCAGTGGGAACTTGAAGGGGAAGTACATGTGTGCACCCAGGTTCTTTGTTTAAGTGGAAAATTTGTTCTAAGTTTATGATCAGTCAGTGACGTGGATGATAATGCAAACATTAACTCTTTACAGTTCTTATAGTAGAATTAATAACTATTTAAATATAACACTTTTAAAAAAAATCATTACTCTACTTAAACACTTATGACTTGATCCTTCAGCCCAGTTTGAATGTAACAAGGACCCATTTATGTAAAAAATTTTTGTTCCTGGTGATGACAAGTCTGATTTCAAATATGAATAAAGGAGCCAAAACTAAACTGCTTGTATAAACAGTACATCAAAGTAGAAACAATTAAGCTTGGTTCCCAACTGCTATCATTGAAATGTTAATGTGGACAGGATTTTAGGGGGAATTGATATATATTGTATGAAATCATGCACATAAAACAAAGGTAAATATTCTTTCATTAATGCTACCAATTTATTTTCTATGTTGGTGGGCGTATACCTAAATTATAATATAGAATTTCCCTCTCTTGAAAATACTGGGAAAAGACCAATGGTCTAGCCATTGTTTAATTGAGAAAATTTGTAACATTATGAAAACCGAGAACATTTTTCTTAAAAAGGCAAGATGGGTGTTTCTTAGATCTGTTCACTGAACAGGCCTAAAAGTCATGGTAACCCAAAAGGAATGAACACACCTCGTGCCCAGATTGTGATCTCTAAATATCGTTTTCCACTGACTGGAACTAAGGCTGCTTAAAAGGTTAGCTGGTTCCAGTCTGTGGTAGGAAATATATAAGGTCACAATAAGATACCTTATTATGCCAGAAACTAAAGAACCTATCAAAGACTAGTGGATTATGTGAAAAGAATGCAAAAATTAACATGAATGGGCTCTTATAGATAATAAAGGGGATACTGTGAACATCAGAAAGAATAAGGAATGGAATTGATTGAAACATATTTGGTCCAATGACCATCAAATAAAGGAGAGAGACAGACAGACAAAGAAAGAAAACCAAAAGCAACCACTACCACCACTAATCCAATACCATTAGAATTAACTTCTTACCCTGAAAATTGGCAACTAAAAGAAAAATATAAATATTAATCCTGTCTTTCCTACATGAGTTTTATTTCTAGGTAACTAGATAGTCTCAGTTAATAAGGCAAAGTTCTTTTATACAGGAGAATTCCAAATAACACATAGAGAAGAAATTATAAATTTACATGATCAATAGTTTAAGACTCCAATGAAATAATTAGTGCTTTATAATGCTAAAGACAGGATATTTTCATTTAATCCTTTAACACATAAATTTTTTATACATTGTCTAATGAGAATATTTTATATGTATTATATATATCATAGAAAAGATAAAAAGGATAGCAAAGCAAAATCTAGAGAATTTTGGAATATGAGTAATGGGAATATGGAGGTTGACTGTTTTTACTACTTTTAAATATGTTTGAAAATTTTCATAATAAAAATTAAATGCTTTTGGCTCAGTCAACAAGACGAGAGTGGGAATTTAAAGGTCAGAATTCTAGTTTTATCTCCATATAAGGGGGGGAGGTGTTTAAAATAAAACATATCAGTCCTTTGAGTATCCCTTTCCCTATCTATAAAAAGGTTTGTACTACATCATAGTGTTTTAAAATTTGTTAATTGGAATTCTGATCTGAGTGGGTCAGAAAAGGGGATTCAGTGTTGAATGTAAGCTTGGAAGAACCTACGTATTATATTTCCCTCTTGTAGAATCATAATACGTAATTAGTATTTTAAAGCCTTTGAGAACTCCTGCAGCAAACAGGAAACCCATTAAACAATTGAACCTCTTTAGCTCACTGTTTCCCAAAAGTATTTAATGAAAATACCCTTCCCTTGTTTTTTTGTTTGCTTGCTTGCTTGTTCATTTGTTTGTTTTTAATTTAACACATATGAAACTTGGGGGAAAATCTTGGACTGTTTAGGTTCTCTAATGACCCTTTTGGTGCTAAAAGTCTATGAATCTAGGATTCTCTAAGTCTTTTTAATATATATAGAAAATCCAAATAACCAGTTAATACAGTAGGAAAAAAATCAATCAAACCAATTGTCTGACAGAAGTGCCTATTTAGTTCAGTCCAAATGTTTTATTAAGTAACCCCAGGTGGACCAGCTCGAGTGTTTTTAAAAAATAATCTCAGCAGCACCCTATGAATCCAAGCTTTGCTCTATTTGTGAAGTGCTGGGCCCAAGCAAAGCCACACATGTGTTGGGTCTATCATGGTGATCAATACTGATTGCTCAACAGTCTGGCCACAGTGACTGATGTCAATCAGAAATCTCAGTGATAGAGAAATTTACAGTCTGTGTACCTCCACGAATCACTGAAATGACCACCATCACCTAATTTGGAGTGGGTTTGATATATGCCCTAGAACATGTTTGTAAGTACCAGTTTCCCTCCATACAAATGACTTTGCTAATCTTTTCTCAATAGTTATTAAAATTCACAGGAAGGTAACTATACAAATGAAGATGGTGTAAAGAGGTCCATGTCTGGCCATTGCCTAAATAACTAACTTCTTATATAAGAAATTTAGATGTTTGTCTCTTTAATCCTCCTTGAAGATAAATTCAGAACTTTTAAAAAGAATTACACCCCATCAGTTACCCCAATCTTAAGGAAAGAGAAAGCTCTTGTCAACTGTTTACACAAGTTTGTTCTTTGTCGAATTTTGGGGGAGGGTGGGAAGTAAGGAGAGAGGGGCAGGCACATGAGTGGAAGTGATTAATTACAGTGTGGGGAAAAAGCCTGACCAATTCTGTGTCCACTCTGTAACTACACAATCTATGAGTATAGTTAAAGGAAACTTTATATTTTGAGGTAGCTGTAGATTCATTTGCGGTTGTAAGAGATACTACAGAGAGATCCCATATACTTCTGGGTTGGTATTCCCTAATAATGCCATTTTGCAAAACTATATATAGTATTATATCACAGCCAGAGTCACCACGTACCATTTCCTAAGGGGTTTGTAGGCGATGCCAAACATAAATAGGAAAGAAGGTGCTGAGATACAATTTCTACGTGAACTTCCTTTCAGATTGCCTACCTGTCTCCCATATTTTAAGACAAAAACTCCGCATTATTATTTTTTATCAGTGATGAGGCGTCCCAATGCTTTCCCTTTCTGCACTTGTATGAGAAAATCATACCTGTTTTTGTGAGTAAAGAAAGTGTTAACATACTCATCCATTACTTAGAAACGAGTACATCCCATATGTTTTTGCAAATGCGCCCACACCCTCCTCCCCCCAAAATATATCAAGTCTGAAAACATCGTAAGGCGCAAACAAAGAAAATTTCTTAGAATCGAGGCCTAACCAAAAGATTCCATGGATTGGATTTGCTGTCCTGTGAAATTTTAAACCTGTCATTTATTTGGAACGTTCTAGGAGGGACTCGCACAGAACGCTTCTCGGCTCGGGACATAGGAAATGTGAAAACAGAACTGTCAGCGGGGTGTGGGCTGGTCCCTACCCATTTACCTTTAACAGACTTTTACTTGCATTTGTGACTCTGATGGAAGAATCACTTCTTTTTCCTCCTCCCTTAATAATAATTATGCATCCAAATAGTTGCGCCAGATGAAACCTGCTCCGGGCATAGGTGCATTATCCATTCTTGCCCATCGCTCGGGGCCTTTGGCGATGCAAACGTGTGAGTGTGTGCCCAGGGTAAATATTTGACCGCTGTTCCAGCCACCACTGCACAGCCCTCGAGTGACCTTGCATTAATTAGCTGGGAATTTCAGGGCTTTAAATCTGATTGAATCAAAATATTGTTTTTACAAGTTGATGAAGGCTCTTGATTGATGTGGGCCCTGCTGATTCTTTAAAGGATTAAATTGTATGTACAGATTACGGAGTCCTGGCTGCCACTCCTTAAATGGGGATTGTTTTTTAACAAAGGTAACGCACAAAAAAATAGTGCCATGGAGTCTTTTCTTCCCAATGGGTGTCACGATCATTTTAGTGGGCATACACGTGTATAAGTATAAAACAGAATTGAGGAGAATTGAGCGACATGGGCTAGTAAAATATCCGGTAGAAATGAAGAGGCAGAAAATAGATACAAAGAAATGGACAAGGGAGGAAGAAGAGGGCTTGGCTTCCATTCATCCTGAAAATATATTTTGTGTGTGCATGTCCCATGGTAAAGCCTGCCATATTGCTCCCTGGGTCCAGGAGAGGAACACAATCATTGAGGTCTGAACTGGTCAAGGCTTAGAGGAATTGAATGGCACGCAGCATCCCTGGTGAGATAGACTCACACGGCTTAGGGTCACACAGCTCTCTGCCCACTGAACCCAAGAGCCCTAAGGTATGAGTGAGATGTGACAAGACCCAGAGTCAGGCCCTCGTCCAGAGAGAGGGCAAGACAAGCAAAGCTCCAGGGGGAAACTGACACAAATAGAGATGGAAGAAGAAGCAACATAGATTCCTCCCTGAAAACCTTTCCCTATGAATGGGAACTATCCACCACCCTAAACGAGCCAGGTCTCCATATGTTGCCCTGTGATTTCTCTGACTCACGACAGCTTCTCTCAGTCCCACGTTGATGTTTTTTTTCCACCTGCGAATCTACAAAACTTTAATCTCATTTCGTAGTGTGCCTGTTAACTTGAAAAATGACTTGTTCGCATGGACTCTGTATTGTGTAATGAATCAAAACTAATCAGCATACAGAAGAAACAATAAAACGGAGGACAAATCACGTATCCAGAGCAGGGAGATTGCTGAAGGTCTTACCCAGCAACCTCTTACACAGCTTCTGAGAATGAACCGTGGCTTTTTAAATTCTTCTGGAAACATGTCACTTCCCCTAGGTTTTTGCGGGGAATAGATTAGCTGGAATCTCGGATGCCTTTTGAAGTTTTATTCTCACATGGACTGTGGAAGGGATTCTGAAAATTGGTTAACTATAATGTGTTATGGGGTGGGGCGAATACCTTAATAGACAATAGTGATGTAGAACATAGAAAAGAGGAATCTATAACAACTGAAACTATTTATGCCTGTGAGTTAGTCTAAAAAAGTAATCATACACACAAAACTGCCTGTGGGGGAGAGACAAGATGGCTGACCAGACAATCATAGACTAGCTGCAATTCTGAGGGGAAAGTACCAGAACCTACATGAGTTTTCACAGGAAGAAGTTACAGAGCAGAACAAGAAGAAGAAAGATACTGGCAGCGGGTAACCCCTGAGAGGCTTGGAGTCCCTCGAAATGGGTAGGTGGGAGTTTGTTTCTCCCTCCCTCCCTCCCATCTCTGGCAGTCAGCGGGCTCCTGAGCTGCTGAAGGGCCTTTCTATCCTCTGGGGCCTAAAAGCTGCTGCCACCAGTGAACTGGGAGCTTCTTGAGGATAAAGCACAAGCCTGCCAGCCCTCTTGGGGTGCTTCCCATCCCAAAAGCTCTGAGCTGAGACAGCAAGTGCCATATTGCTTCTCCACCCACCGTGCACTTTTGTCCGCATCAGGGGGCTTCAGCCACTCAGTTTTCATCTTGTTCATTGCCACACAAGCATTTCCCAACTGCAGCCCAGACTGTGGGAGCCACAAGGGCCCTAGGGGATCTGCATGACCCCAGAACCTGCATATTGCAGGTAGGCTGCCTTCCAGAGTGAGGGACAGAGAAAACAAGAGTGCTAGCTCTTCTCCATCCAGACTCTTTTCCTCTCCTTCTCTTTCCCTGCCTGCAGCTGCTGAGAGAGACAGTTGAGCCAGGGCTCTCAGGATCTGTTGCTTCCCCTCTGTTGGTGCATCCACCATATCCACCATACCGTGGCTTCAACAAAGAGAAGGGCTCAAACTTATCCTCTTAATGATAAGCAGAGGACTAAGGGATGCTTGGACTGTGAGCTCCCTGCTCGATGGCTTTCCCTGGTGCTGCCTGCCTGGCTGTTCCATCACTGCAGGGCACAGCCTGAAGCACAGGAACCTCAAACCTGTTTGAGCACCCCATAGGCAATTTGGGACCAGGACACTTCTCCCTGGCAAGGTCAGGAATTGATCATTGGGGACCCAGGGACAGGCCCACAGGCCAGATTCCATACATCCAGGACTCAGTCATTTTGCTCAGAGACACTGAGGGGAGATGTGTGAACTCATCTCTGGAAGAGAGGAAGCCTTTGTGGGCAGAACTGAAAAGAATGAAGTGTGAGTTCCAGCTTCAGTGCACTCATGGAGCACTCCTCCCCCCACAGGAAGGCCATGCTCTCAGCCCAGGGTGGGATCCTGGACAGGGAAGCTCCCAACCCACAGCGCCATCATTGGGGAACTCAGCTAGTTCGAGCTCCTGCCCGGTGGGAGACAACAGAGGGAGATCACGGAGCAGGGGAATGGGGAGAAGAGCAAAATCCATGCCTGATAGCCAGATTGTGAATCTCACGTGGCCCCTACCCCAGAAACAGACTTTCTGGCGGGGTGGGTCCACTTCTGTTCCTCCCTGGTGGCTTTCCCCAGAAGCTGGGAGCAGACCTTTGAGTTGATTCAGATAAACAGTTGAAAAGATAAACAAACTTGATAGATCTCTTGCTAGGTTAACCAGAAATAGAAGAGAAATAGAAGAGAAATGACCCAAATAAGCTCAACCAGAAATGAAAAAGGAGTTATTACAACTGATACAAAATATCATCTGTGAATACTATGAAAACCTCTATGCACATAAACTCAAAAACATAGAGCAAATGGACAAAGTCCTGGAAACACACAATCTCCCAAGACTCAATCAGGAAGAAATAGAACTCCTGAACAGACCTATAACAAGCAACAAGATTGAAGCAGTAATAAAAATGTTTCTAACAAAAAATAGCCCCAGACCAGATGGATTCACTGCTGAATTTTATTCAGACCTACAAAGAAGACCTGGTAATCATTCTGTAGAAATTATTTCATAACATCAAGAAGGAGGGAATCCTCCCCAACTCATTCTATGAAGTCAGTATCACCTTGATACCAAAGCCAAGAAAGGACACACACACAAAAAAACTACAAGAAAAAAAAAATCCCATGCCCCCCACACAAACATAAACAGAGACCAATATCCCTTATGAATACAGATGCAAAAATCCTAAATAAAATACTAGCAAACTGAATTCAATAGCACATCAAAAAAAATAATCCACCATGACCAAGTGGGCTTCATCCTAGGGATGCAAGCATGGTTCAATATATGGAAATCAATAAATGTGATTCACCACATAAACAAAAGTAAAAACAAAGACCACATGATCATCTCAATAGAGGCAGAAAAAGCAATCAACAAAATTCACCCTTTCGTGATAAAAACCCTTAACAATCTAGGCATAGAAGGAACATATGTCAAAATTATAAAAGCCATATATGACAAAGCCACAGCCAACAACATACTGAATGGGGAAAAGTTGAAAGCATTCCCACTAAGAACTGAAACAAGACAAGTGTGCCCACTATCACCACTTCTATTCAACATAGTGCTGGAAGTCCTAGCCAGAGCAATCAGGCAAGAAAAAGAAATAAAGTGTATCTAAATCAGGAAAGAGGAAGTCAATCTATCACTTTTTTCTGACAATATGATCTTATATCCAGAAAACGCCAAAAACTCCACCAAGAGACTCCTGGAATTGCTAAATAAATTTAGCAAAATCTCAGGTTGCAAAATTAATGTGCACAAATCAGTAGAATTCCTATACATCAATAGCAGTCAAACTGAGAGTCAAATCAAAGACTCAATACCATTTACAATAGCCACAAAGAAAATAAAATACGTAGGAATATACTTAACCAAGGAGGTGAGATATCTCTACAAAGAGAGCTATGAAACAGTGAGGAAAGAAATAACAGATGAGACAAATAAATGGAAAAACATACTGATGGATCAGTAGAACCAACATTGTTAAACTGTCCATACTATCCAAAGTAATTTCCAGATTCAATTAATCCCCATCAAAATAGCAGTGTCACATTTCACAGATCTAGAAAAAATAATTCTGTGCTTCATTTGTAACCAGAAAACAGCTCAAATAGCCAAAGCAATTTTAAGCAAAAAGAAATCTGGAGGTATCACATTACTGGACTTCAAATTATTAAGAGGCATCACATTAGTAGACTTCAAACTATACTACAAGGCTATAGTAACCAAAACAACATAGTATTAGCACAAAAATACAGACATAGACCAATGGAACAGAACAGAGAACTCAAATATAAAACCATCCACATATAGTCAATTGATCTTTGACAAAGCAGACAACATTATACATTGGGAAAAGAAGCCCTATTCAGTAAATGGTGCTCAGAGAATTGGATAGCCACATTCAGAAGAATGAAACAGGATCCATATCTCTCACTGCTCATAAAAATTAATTCAAGATGGATAAAAGACCTAAATGTAAGGTATGAAATCATAAGAATTCTAAAAGAAAATGTTGGAAAAACTTTTATAGACATCAGCCTAGGCAAAGAATTTATGAAGAAGACCCCCATGGCAATCACAGCAACAATAAAAACAAATAAGTATCACTTTATTAAATTAAAAAGCTTCTGTACAGCTAAGGAAAGAATCAACAGAGCAAATAGACAACCTACAGAATGGGAGAAAATATTTGCAAGCTATACATCCGATAAAGGGCTAATAACCAGAACCTACAAAGAACTCATGCAAATCAACAAGAAAAAAAAAACACATTAAAAAGCAGGCAAAAGACATGAACAGAAACTTCTCAAATGGCTCATAAACATGTAAAAAAAATGCTCAACATCACTAATCATCAGGGAAATGCAAATTAAAACTACAATGAGATATTACCTTACCCCAGTTAGAATGGCTTTTATTAAAAGGTCTGAAAACAATAGATGCTGGGATAAATGCAAAGAGAAAGGAATACTTATAAACTGTTGGTAGAACTACAAATTAGTTCAACCTCTATGGAAAACAATATGGAGATTCCTGAAAGAACTAAAAGTAGACCTACCATTTGATCCAGTAATCTCACTACTGGATATTTACACAAAGGAAAATAAGTCATTTTATCAAAAAGATACCTGCACTCGATTGTTTATTGCTGCACAGTTTACAGTTGCAAAGATATGGAATCAACCCAAGTGCCCATCAATACATGAGTGGATTAAGAAAATCTGGTATATGTATACTATGGAATAGTACTCAGCCATGAAAAGGATGAATTAAGGCCTTTTGCAACAATTTGGGTGGAACTGGAGACCATTATCCTAAGTAAACTGTATAAAGAATGGAAAAACAAACACCACACTCACTTGATATTGAATCAGAACTAACCAATGAGCACACATGTGCACAGAGGGAAGTAAAACTCAGTGGAAATCAACTAGAGGGGAAAAGGGGGTGGGCAAAAACCTACTGTTTGAGTAATGGGCACACTTACAACCCTGACGCAAGCATAACAAAAGAGATCTATGTAACCAAAAACATTTGTACCCCCATAATATTTTGAAATAATAATTTTAAAAAACTGCATGAGGACCATATAAAGGTGTATGTCAATAAATGCAAAGTGGTAAATTTAAAAATTAAACACTTCAATATGGAAGATAAGCAGAATGGAGGCGACTGCCAAGTAGGATGTGGTCAGGGGGCTTTGGAGCTCTGGAAGTCCCTGGAGGGAGAGGGTAGATGTGAATGCAGTGAAGCAGAGTAGACTGCCCAGAGTGACAAAGGAATCAGAGCATTTGGTGACTGTTTGGCTTAGTTGAGGCAGGAGAGTGATGCAGATGAAGGAGATAAAATACAGTTTCAGGAGGAGGCTTCTTGGTAGAGGACACTGAGTGTCAGACTGAGATGCAGAAAGCAGAGGCAATAGAGAGCCGCTGTAGAAATCTGAGCAGAGCATTGACGAAAGGAAACACCCCTGCGTGAGGAGTCCCCCCCCCCAGCCAGTGCCACTGTCACTGTAGAAGCCACACAGTTAAACCGTAATTCAGCACGTCTTCAATTTAGCTGGTTATTAGTTCACCTAGGGGAATTTTAAAATAGACAAGTTCCTGGTCTCTGATCCCAAAGAATTTGCTTTAGTAGGTTTTGAAGTAGGACCCAGAAACGGGTAATTAAAAATCCCCCAGGCTAGGGCTTCCAGGCTTTGCAGAAATGACCTGGGAATCTTGTTGGAAAGTAGATTTGGATCCAGCAGGAGCAGGGCGGGACCTGAGATTCTGCACACTTTCCACGTGTCCAGATGCAGGACCCACTTCCTGAGATGGTCTCATGTCCAAAGAACAGTGGAGGTGTAGTAATCTCTCTGGATAAAATTTTGCATTCTTTCTTTTAACCATGTGAAATAAAAACGTGATTTTTTTTTTTAGAGGGCTCCAAACATGTCCATAAAATAATGAGACTATTTCCTTTTTTGAATCTCCATAGGAAATCAGTCTTATTGTACTTCAGCATCACATTCGTGGAAAGGGATAAGAAAATCGAAGTCTGAAAGTTTCCCTGGAATACATGAATAATGATTTATTCTTCTAGGTTATTCTTCCTGTCCTAAGAACCAAACTCGCATTATTTCAAAAGAAAGAGAAGAAGGAAGAAAGAAAAGAAGGGAGGAAGGAAGAGAGGGAAACAGAAGCAAGCAGGCTGGAGGGTCACTGTAGGCATTTCTTGACTAGGGAAGAATATAGCAGCAGTGAGAGAGAAGAGATATAAACCTATCCACACTCATTTATATATTATAATCTATAGTTATGTTGTATATAATCTCTTATTTATATACACAGGTATAAAAGAGAGAAAAACAACCAAGCTGTCAGAAAGTAAACCATTTGATTCTAACATAATTGTTAGAAATATTATAGTTATCTATAATACTTGTATTAATAGAGATTAATATAATTTAATAGATTATAATCATCATCATAGAGTTAATATTATTTGATACCTGCCAGTAGCAGGCAGTGTTTTAAGAACCACACCTGTACCATACTTGATCAAACAAACTTTTAAAATCAAACATAGGGTCAGCAAAGACCATTGACCACTCTCAAGCCCACCTTCTAGTCCATGCACACACAAGTCCCATCCTCCCTTTGCAAGCAAAGGTCCTGCTCTTTTCCTGGGAAGGGCCAGAGGGTCTCTGTGCTGTGGCTTCTGTATGTGCAGGGCCTCCGTCCCCTCACCCAGAGCAGCCCAGGAGAAGTGAGGTTTGGCTGTCACCAAGAAGTCCAGGTACTCCTTGGGTATCCTTCCCTTCCCTTCCCACTGGGGAGAGTCGTGAGGATCCTCAGTGTCAGAGCAGAAGCGAGAACAGGGGAGTGAGGCATGGATTCTCGGTGCACCTGCAGCAGGTTAAACATCCTTGTAGAATGGCGGGGCCTAAAACGCAATAAAATGCACCCCCTCCGCTCGTTCACCATAACCCTCTTATTATCCTGGGCTCAGGTGTGTTGTATGCATATACAGTAGTGGGGCTAACAAGATGGTTTGGGGTCACAGAGGGATAAACCATGGCGTAATCCAGCCCCGAAAGCTGTTCTGATAATGAAAATGGTAGAGCGGTCTTGCGGCTAGTTTTGTAATAAAGATATACAAAGATGAATATAGGTTTCCAGGAATTAATCTGAGAGCATTTGATCCAATTTATACTGGAGTGGCTGCATGGAAGGCAGCTCAGTAGACAGGATTCCAATTTAGCTTGATAGAGTGCTTTGGGATCCCAGGGAGGAAGGGTTCCCTGTAATTGGGAGATGATTTTATTTTTGAAATGCCCATCTCTTGGCTTTGTCAAAGGCCACACATCTGTCTGCCTCGCCTGTGAATACAGCCGGGCGCAAGGCACTGGACCCCGCGGTGCAAGCTTCTGGTTCGGTATTCAGCGTGACAGACAGGCTTCCAGTTTTATTCTTTCAGAGGGGACCCCAGGACACACTGCATTTTATTGTCGTGATTGTTCTGTGGACCAAGCGACATTAGACCCACGGAGAGGGGGAGGCTCAAGACAGCTTTATGTCGCCTTCTCCTCCTTGCCTTGCCATTTGTGACCTGCTAGAAAAGTGACCAGGTTTAAGGCTCCTGAGAGTGTTCGTTCTGAAAGCCAGGAGCTGAGGAGTGTGTGGAGACTGTGCTTACTTTGTCCTTCAAAGTGTGTCATTCTCTGGCAGATGGCCAGGTCGGGGACAGCACGGGAGACAGCTGAATTCAGGCCGTGACTCTTTCAGAACTGGAATTCCTGGCACAGTCTTCATAAAATAGCCTCAAAACCAACCAAAGAATGTTGACTATGCCTACCTTTTTGTAACATTATCTGTTTGATTCTCTGAGCTGCCAATTCAGGGAAAAGATTTTTTTTTTTTTTTTGTAGGAATATTTAGATTCAAAACCCGTTTGAGATGCTTTCAGTTGACTTTTCTTTTTTAAGTGGCATTAGGGAATTATTCTTCTCAAATCCTGCCTGGGTAGCTGTTAAGAGAGGCTTGTGTTAAAACTCCTGTTCTGCTTAAGATTAATCAGAAAACATTTGACTTCTGGCACTTTACATTAGAACTTTTGGGCTTTTTGTTTGTTATTTAGTTCCTTTTCACCAATTTAATTTTTAACCTATATGAGTGAGTTTATATATATTATATGAGTTATGTATTTCCAAATCACCATAAAAAACATATCATAGTTATTGGAATGGCCTTTTTAAGGCCAATCTGAAATGCCTCTGTCATGACACGATGTCACAACAACCAAAAAGAAATTTGTAACACATTTTGATTTGTGTCATAAATTCTCACTTCTTGTTTTCATGTCTTAAAAGAGTTGGCTAAATAATGATTTGTTGAGTATGTGGGAATGGAATGTAATTATCACTGAAGGATTTTAAAAAATTTTTAATACTTTCCTAAATTGTGTGTGTTAGCCTGTATACTATACACACAAGGTGCTATAAGACATGAACTACCTTTAATAACAAATAAAAAAGCAGTTTGCATTCAGCCAAAAATAGCCCACAGCTAACATGAAGGATATAGCTCTGAAGCGAACAAACCCAGAGAGAGTTTAATCATTTAGCCTGTAGATTACAACTTAAGGCATTTTTAGAGGATTTTAAAATATATATATCTCCATACTCTGGAATTTGCTTATTACTTATATAAATCACCTTTTTGTTTAGCACAAAAGAACTAAGCTTTTTAGTTCCTTTTTACTTTAATACTATCTGAGCTTAGATTATCTTGGGTGGGAGGTGGGAGTAGTATATCTGGATGCCACAAATGAGGGGAAAAAATGCATTTTCAATTGTCGGTAATATTTAATTTCTATCAACAATTTCTTAATTGTTCCCCTGAAAAGCAAAGCTTTAATGTGTCAGCCTAAATTACAATACAAAAGAAATAAAAAATTATGCTGTTAACATTTCCCATTTTTAGAAATTACTGATTAGATTAGAGAAAATCATTCCTTATAATTTCACTATAGAAAAACTATATGTCTAGTCATATCACTACATCGAAACGAAATTAAGGAGAAATGATTTCTTAACACAATGTTTGCAAATTCTTTTTTTCTTTTTTTTTGAGAAGGAAAAATTGCAGCATCTAATTTTATTCATGATTTGTCTTTATTAAAAGCTCTTGTCAGGGAATTAAACTTTTTAGGTCTGGGCTTTGCCTTAAAAATACAAAGCCTATCATAATGTTGATCTTACAATAAAAATTAGACTGATTTTAATTTAAAGAGATTTATAAGTGGTTCTCTCAGGAATTTTGTTGTTTTATTCACCAAGTTCGTAGACCAATAGAAACATACCAATGATGTTTAGCTTGCAAGTTAATGAAAAACAAATCCCCTATTGAAATAAACTGGATTTTTTTCTTTTAATATAGAGAAATCATGCCCATGCCTAAGAAACTTTTTAAAGAGAAAAATGCAACCACATTTCTTTCTCACATTTTTCAAAATCAAATACCATCTGTATCATGGAACTCACCGTTTATTTCGGAAAACTTGCCTTCTTAGAATTCAATTCATTCATTTGGTGAAAAGGAACTCTTATCAGAATGATATAAAGGTCTAAATTAGAAAAAAAAAAATGGATAGAATCAGAAAAGCATTTTAGTCTTAATTATTCATAGATAGGCATTTTAAGAAACATGCCTAGTGTGCATGAGAAAACCAAACCTATGGGGTAAAAGAATCCTAAATCAATGTGTATTTAACTTCACATGAAAGTTGCAAGGCAGAAACAAGCATCCATTAGGGAAACATTATATGGGGTTGCATTTGTGATGGCAATCCCAAAGATTTTTCTAAATCTATTAACTTTTTGGGGGTAGCTCAGTGATGAAAGCTGGTGGCAGAGCAAGTGTGTTTCTTAACACAAATTTATAAGGATGGCTTTGATATCTTTATCTTTAATGTTTCAAAGAAGCTTTGTGAAAGTCCAGTTGCTGTAAAATGTATACGTGGAAAGTTTCACATCACAGGAAAAGACTTTTAATATTCAAGGAATAACTGGTTTTTAAGCAGAGCTTGGAGAACTGCCTGGCAAGCCTATTTTTAGGACAATAGACCCAGCCCCTTCTGCCCCATGGTACCCTCTGACTTCTCAGAGAGGGGACAATACCAGGAATGAGGAAAATGGGTGATTGCCACTTACAGCAAGTGATCGGTTTGTTCTTTCTCTTTCCAAATATGCAGATTAAGATCATAAAGAAGAGACAGTGGGTTCCTTGTGGAATTAACTGTTCTCAAGCTCCACCCTGACGTCCACAGCCTTCGTGTGCTCTTCCGGCCACTCCTGCCTAGGAGTGTGCATGTTTGTATATACAGGTTTCACTGGCAGACCTAATATCAGAATACATAATGCATGATTTTGAAACCAATTTGTTATTGTAATAAAATATTTTTTAGGAATGCATGGAAGTACTCGAGAGGAGAATGTTAAATTATACATGCATTGTGGCCGAGTGGATTCATTTAGCTCAGTCTGCAGGTGAATCTCCCTGTGACCTTGGCACTTGCTGGCTAGTATAGAATAACAATCAAAGCTTGGATTGGAAATCCGACCATTTCCAAATATTAACAACTTCTTTCAAAGGAAATGCTGATTTCAGCATTTATGTTAATGGCAACATCAGTATCTCTTTCAGAGTTTTTTAGGGGAGGGGGAGAATTTTTTTTTTTTCCCTAAAGCAGCTAGGATCTTAATAGGATTAAAAGCCAGGCTTTTTATTTTCAAAATGCTAATTTGTTTTCTGCGTTCTGTTTTCCTATCAGGGCTTGTTATTCACTATTCTAGGAAGCACAGGCCACTGAAAACTGGCAGAATTGTGTTGGTAACCGCAGGAAGGTGCTATGAAAGGTTTCTGTCTGAAAGGAATTCTGTATTCCTTTTCCTCTTTTCTTATAAATCAGCTTGGGCAAGAGCATTCACAGAGAGAGAGGGAAAGAGGAACAAAGACACTTTGGGTCCCTGGCCTGACTCCTTTCTACTTACCCTTCCACATTAGGGCACCAACTTTAGTCATTAGAGGGGCATTAATTGAAACAGCTTGTGACCCACATGAGTCAGATGAACTGCCCAGGCTGGAGAAGTTTGGCTGTGAAGTTGAGTAGCCCGAGGCACATGACATTCCATAATCTGCTTATCTCCTCCGCTTTCCACCAGCAGCTCACCCATGGCTGTCTGTCGGGGCTGAACAGTGGGGCGTAGAGACTGGGCCAGAACGGAGACAGTAATTTACCATGTAATTTCTCTTGAGATTCCTTTGATAGGTTTCATCACCAAAGAAATTTGCAAGAGAACTGGGCCCCTTAAAGGGCTGCTTAGCCCAGCGATAAGTGTGTGTTGAGTGGGGCTCACATGGACTTACCTCCCTTCTCTCTTTCCTTCCCCTTGTCTGTCCAACTGGGGGAGGAAGAGAGGTCCTGGAAAATCAAGTTCCACCCAGGTTGATGAAAACCGGGTGTAGCGATCTAAAAAGGCCAGCAATTTCGAGCTTATGTCTGCCTGGCAAACAAGGAGTCCCATTTGGGGTAATGCACGTTCTATGTTTGGGCACAGCAGGTGTGCTAATGCAAGGCAGGTTTCCTCTAGCTGCCTTATTTAGGCAATGTCACAAATGGAAAAGACTATTTAAATGCCCACAAAAATATTAACAAAAATATTCCGACTCTCAAAACCCTTTTCTGAAAACTAGAAAAAATATAGTAAAGGAAAAATGACCCATGCTTTTGGGTTTTGCTCACTTGTGTTTTTAATAGTTGTTTAATGACCTATAAAGTCACTATTCTAAGAAAAGAAACATAAAAGAATTTGGTAACTAGAAAAAAAGGAGGGTGATGTAGAGACCTTTCCATCCAGCTGCTGAGAAAAACCAAACTGGCCTTTTTCTGTAGTGTTTTGAATGGTATCTGTGGTGTTCACCTTTCTTTCCTTCTAGATCAACTTTGTTGGAGAATATAAATATTGAGGGTTTTTCTTTTTCCTGCCAGGACAGTTGGTTTTGTTGGGGTGGTGTTTTTTTTTTTTCTCTTTGAAGGAACAGCTGATAGAAGGAGACACATCATCTATATTTTGCTTAATGTATTGGTCTATATTCAATGTCCTTTCGGAAGAAAAAAAAAAATCCTTCAATTAGCATTTCTCACCAAAACGAAGAGTTTGTTCTGTTCCAGGCTCGTTACTGAAAAATTCTAAGGCATATAACATTGCGGCCTGTTGCTATGAAAATTATTTAGGAGTCATGTCTTAATTAAAAGCGCTGTTAGGCTACAAGATACACAAGCAAATCGTAACTCAGAATAGGAATAAAACGAACAGACGAAGCCTGCCAATGTCCTCTTTCATTTGAATGGATATTTTCCATCTGCAAGTGGCAGCTGAATATGTACTGTGGGATCTGAGCAAAGAGAAGATACTGGACATTGATTCTATAGAATGACCTTGGCCAATGGGAATGATCTGTTTAGAGAAAATCCAGGTGACGATGGCTGGTGTCATCCTGGTTACAGGAAGCACCTTTGGGGTGTCCCCAGGATGGTAGATGGGGAGATTTTCTCGGGATGACGCTGACAGCTTTTCTCCATGTTCTTTAAGAGCAGAGCAGGAGAACTTGGGCTTCTACTTAATGTGCAGAATTAGTTTGTGGGAAGGGAAATTGTGAATGCTTGGAATTGAATAATGCTCCCCCACAAATTAATACCCATCCAGAACGTGACTGTGTTTGGAAACGACTTCTTTGCAGATGTAATTAGTTAAGGATCTCAAGATGAAATGATCCTGAATTTAGGGTGGGCCCTAAATCCAATGAATAGTGTCCTTATAACAAAATAAAGAGGAGGAGATTTGAGACATATAGAGACACAGGAGGTTGGGGCGATGCATTTATAAGCCAAGGATGTCTGTACTCACTAGAAGCTAGGATGGTAGGATGACATGTTTCTCCTTCAGAGCCTCCAGAAGGAACCAACTCTGCTGACACTTTTGTTTCAGATGACTGGCTTCCGGAACTGTCAGACAATAAGTTTCTGTTGTTTTAAGCCATCAAGTTTGTGGTCATTTGTTATGGCAGCTCCGCGAAACTTATACACCTGGAAATACACCACTCATTTTGGGTATTTTAGGGCTACCAGGAGATAATCCTACCAGGAGACAAATCTGGCTTTCATTTGCTGTCTGCAGAGGTCCCTTGGTCCAGCTGGCATGGCATGTGGCTGTCAGGGCATTAGCAGGACCCAGGGTCTTCTGTTCCAAATTGATCTTTTCTCCTAGGGACCAAAAAGAAAATTGTTTTTGTATTACTGTTTATGCCCTAGAATTTGGCCAAGGATGGCTGAGAACACGCAGAGGTTCAGCAAGAACTGACTGATTTCTCTGATCTAGCGATACAAGTTAGGCAGGGTCTATAAGTTGCACTGGTACATTCAGAATTCTCTAAATTGGCATGTTAATAAATGAAAGTCCAATTGAGAATTTTTTTTAACATAAAAAGAGACTAACCTGTGTAGTAGAGTTAAAAAGAACACTAACCCTAGACTTGGAAGGGAGACCTAGATTGGACTGAATTACCTTGGACAAGTCCCTTACCCATGGAAATTTTATTTTCCTCATTTATTAAAAAATAAATAAATAAATGGGGCTTGCTTATTTCTCCTTGAGTTCTGAGGAGAAGGTCATGTGTATGAAAATAACTTGCAAACTATTAAGCGCCCTGAAGACCTTAAGGATTTGAGGTCACTTTTGGGAAAAGGACCCACAGTTAATTTCTGACCTCTTAGCACCACCTTGTGTTCAAGTTACTACTCCTGAGATTCAGCTTTCGACCTCACGAAATGGACCAGAGGCCCTTGAAGAATTCCCTGGCATTTTCTTGCTAATACCATCAATGTGAAAATAAAAGAGTAAAATTGAATAAACTATCGATGGCCCACGCAACTTCCTTAGAATTAGCCTCAGATACAAATGTCTGATGGAACGTGTTTGCTCAGAAAGCCTGACAACTGAGAGGCATCCTCAAACACAGCAATTCTAGTATTTTTCCAGTAAGAGAACAAAGAGACACCTCAAAGTTAAATACATTGCTTAGCTACTAGCATTTAAGACCATCATGTGGAGATGACTGAGTTTTGGAAATCTACTGTCTAATTCTTATCACCCAAGCAGACTTGGACACAAGGCATGGAGAGACCTCTCAGCAGCACAATTTTGAAGCACAGGGAGTAAAAATGAGTTAGGCTAGAAAACTGAGCCAGTGGAAGGTCTAGTGTCAGGGGCCAGCCAGAGGGCCCGAGTAGAGAGTTTGTGCTGAGTTTGAATGGGTGGCAGGGGGCTGGCAGCAGATGGGGAGGAGGAGTCAGGGTTTGAGGATCGTGGCAGTAACTGTGATCTGATGCAGTGATGTTGGAACTGGCATCTTGGTAGGATTCTTGGTATAAATTGAGGGTAGAGGAAGTGAGTCCTATCTTTAAGGGATGGAACCCAGGGTTGGTGACAGTGGAGATGGGGCAGGGGCTGTCATCTTGGAAGGGAACTCAGGTGCAAACCAGGGTATCAGGTACAAGTGTGTTACTGAATCATTAAATGGGAGCAGGCTGTGGCTCAGAGGGCCTGCAGGCACCAAGCCCTTGGTCCAGGGAAGCTGGGTCATTGGAAACAGATTGTGATATGGGGCCAGGTTTGCTTACCATAGGCTCAGGATGGGGGTGGGGAGAGGGTTGATTCAAACCCAAAGCTCTTCTAGACTTCTTGATGGGGACTCGTGACAAGGTCGGAAGTACATGCCTGCCTCACCCTTGTCCTGGCCCTGACCAAGTGACAAAACCATGCTCTGACTTACAAACAGGATCTGTTAGAATTTGCCTTTGGCCTATCTTTCTGTGTGTCCTGCTTCGAATTATAATCAGTGCTGTTTTTGAATAACGTCATCCACTCACTTCTTTGTTATAAAGAAATTCCGAAGCAATACTTTTGAGTTACTTGAGGATTTGATTTAGTAATCTTCGTCTGACACAGTGTTATATCATTTCCTTCATGGGTATTTTGTCTTCCCACATCATAGACTCCAGGCTCTTTGAGGATATTGTCTACACTTAAAAAAGAAATTTTTTTCCCTCTTGAAAAAAAGAATCCTAGGACTCAAAAATGAAATATTCTAAGAAGCCAAGTCTGGGTGCATGAGCTCTTCCAGGTGTTAATCAATTGCTTTCTGTATTTTGACAGGTCAAAGGGCAGGGATGGGGGAGAACAGGATGGAGGGTGGGAGGATGGGGGTGATATTGCACTTAGATTTTTGCTGTTTCACTCAACACGGAGCCAGGCAGGAACCAATCACTGCCACCCTACTATAGATTACCACGTGTGATATTAATGCATATGGAAATTGGACCTTTAAGACTACACTTTCAGAGGCTAATCACCTTCTTTAGCACCCCCTCTACTGACCAAGTCTTGGTCTTTGTCTTCATCTGTAAAGACTCTGGGGTAGTACCGCTGGTTAACTGAAATTTTCCAGCGCAATATTTCGAATCACTGGCATTAGAACTGCCACCGAATGGTTTACAGTATTTCAAGCCAAGGTCTCTTTTATTGGAGGCGAGGATTTTCTGCTTATATTCCTGTAATGGTGCAGTAGCTTTGCTAGGGGGTAGATTCTGAAGTATCACTTAACAGCAATCCATTTCCTTAAGATTCTTGATAACATGGTTTGTATTTCACCCCTAATAAATAGGACTAGTTTCCTAGAAAGGTTTTAAAAAACATAGGAGCATTTGATTTGCTTGCCTTCTTTCTCCCCCCCCCCCAAATAATTTTGTTTGTTCTTTTTTGACCCTCTCGTTGTCATTTTAAAGCCAGCTTTGAAGAGGGAGACATCTCCTCTGTCTTCTCTGGTGAGACAAGTAAACGAAGATGCTATTCATCGCCTCTTCTTAGAGGAATCCAATTGTGGCACTTTGCAATTCAGAACTGCAGGGCACAGCCATTACCCTAGAATATTTTAGTGACTACTCTGACGGAGAAATTCCTAAGCCAGGTGCTATCTTGGCAGACTCTAGGAAATACTCAGATCCAAAAGGCATTCCTCCAATCCCAAATGTTTTGCTGTAACACATACATTTACCAGACTTCCTTTGAAGGGGGATGTTAATTACGGTAGTCCACTTGGATGTTTAAAAATGGGTTTGCTCATATTGAAAGAGTTGCTATGCAGATTTTTAACTTGCTTGCTTGCTTGCTTTATTGATTGATTGATTGATTTGGGCACTTTCTTCCCAAAAAAGGAACCTGGGTTTGTCCCAGTTTCCATTTTTCAAAGTCAAGGTACAAACCTACTCTGGAGTACAAAGGAGGACCCAATGGCATAGCTCTGCCATCCCAATGCCCATAGAGATGTGTCACATACACTGCGAGGGCCTGGAAGAGTTAAAAGGACTTTGGATTAATATTAGTGTCATAAAACTTGGTAGTTTTGTTGCCTTTTCAGGAATAAGCCTATCTGTTAGGCAATGAGATTTTACTATCATCAGAAGGGAAAAGGGAAAGATATCACTGGGGAAGCATTAGTTGTCTTAAGTAAAATATAAGAATAATAATCTCTATGTTGCATTTGATACATTTCAAATCTGTGATCATTTGATTTGGCGAGGGGAAGTTTCAAGTTTCTGTTACCTTGCATGAATTTTCTAAATATAGGCTATGACAAAATATGATAGGGCATTTCTAAACTAAAGTAACTACACTGCTTGAAAGTATTTAAGCTACTTAATTTTGATAGGCAAGTATTTAACATGTGTTACTTGTATATCTTTCCCAAGGCCTTCTACTCAGAAACAGTTATTCAGTGTTTGGAGATTTAGGTCATTGTATATACAGTAAAAGTGGTAAAACTAAATTTTCATTTTTAAAAAATTATGGAATTCAAATGTTTCATGAAGAATGATCTTAACACATCGTTCCCCTCTGCCATGTATGGAAGCTGAGACATATTATCCACCTGAAGTCTATTCTCAGGAGAAAATTCTAGAATTCTAGTCTCATGCCTCTGAAAATAAAATTGGTTCTAATCTGGAATAGGGTTGCCAGATTTGGCAGACAAAAATACAGTACATCCAGTTAAATTTGCATTCTAGATGACCAACAAATAATTTCTTTTTAGTATAAGCTTGTCCAAAATGTGGAACATCCTTATACTGAATATTTTAATATATTATCTGTGTATCTAGTACATCCTATATGTTATCTGGTAGCCCTAATTAGGGATTAATTTGAAATATGCTTATTCCTTTTCTCTAATGATTTCATACTATTTTGCCCATTTGGTTAATTAAATCTTCCAAGGTCCCTGTCTTTTAAATAAGGAACAGGCTACCGAGTCCAGGGCTCATGGAGTGTTTTAACCTGGCCTGTCTCCAACCCGATGAACCATGAAGTAGCAACCACACAACACACAAGTGAGGTTTCACAGGTCATGCCACAGCACGCAGGCTTAGGACCTTCCCATCTCCTGGTTATGGAAACCTTGGTTTTAAGTCACAGAAGGTGCTGGTGTGCCCACGTGCTGTGGATCCAGTCGAGTCCAGGGGACTAGTACCGAATTTCCCACCAGGGCCGCTCCCTGGGCTCCCAGAGATTCCCTGGGAGTTTTTCATCATTGCGACCTGGCCCCGCTCCAAACATGCCTCACAATTAAGATGACGGTGGCGGTGATTCAGGCTTTATGAAGTGCTGGCTTGATGGGGTAACTTAAGTAAAGAACTACAGAGCCGTAAATGTAGGGAACAGGCATGAAATCAGTGTGAATCTTGGCATCGAAAAGGCATTTAAAACTCAGCTCTGTCAGTGTCTTTAGGATAAAATAGCATTGACTTTGGAAGGAGTTCCGCAGCCCATGCGAACACTGATGCGTGTCACCGTGGGTGACATTTTCGTTTCCTCCGCTACCTGTGCATTGGGAGGAGAAGGGGTAAGTTTTGATTTTTCGTGTGATATTTACTTAGAGATAACACACTGAATCTCTCTTGCACATTGGTGGTCTCTAAAACAGGCCTCGAAAATGTTCCTGTCATCGGGAACATGTCAGCCTCATGCTAACTTAACATTTGGTGCAAAAAAACAGTCAGTGGGAAACAATGAAAGGAAAAAAAGGAAGAAACCTGAAAAATAAGCTTTGATTATCAACACAATGGGTTTGGGTTTTTTTTTAATTTTCCCCCCTCAGGTCTTTAGTGGATGAAATGTCAAGTGAAACAAACCGTTTTAATTCTTAGACCAAATCCAGCTTTTAATAACAAGCAACCTGGAAGAAGAACAGATAATATTTGTCTTATGAAACCTCGCAGCCCGGTTCCCTTCCTGAGCACAAACTCGCTACTAGGACTTGGTCGTGGGCTTGGGCCCGCTGTGTTCGCAGGTGCTCCGGGTAGTTAATTCATTGGATCTGGATGCTGATTCTTAATAGTTTTCTAGCTATCCCTGCATTCTTTCCCATAGAGGGGATGGCAGCAGAGAGAGGGACCAGAGAGAGCCAGAGTCTGTTAAGGACCTCTTTAGTCTTAGAAGTTCTGCTGTGTGTTCTTTATGCTCCTGTGTTTGTCTCAGACGTGGCGAATTTGCACGTGGCCAGCGAGGAAGTGTGGATGGAAGGGCAGATGCTTCACACACAGCTGCATGAATTAGATGCAACAGCTGGACCCAACAGAAGCATGGGTCCAGATCGCCGTTCTTCACTCCTGTAAACTCGTTAGGTGGCCCACTGTCTCCCAAGCTGAAATTAGAAGGGTTGCAAAGACCTGAAATGACTTGAAAGAGGGTGATTTTAGCAAGGCCCAGTGTCACGTGGCTGTTTCCATCAGCTGGGTCTACTGTCCACCAGTGACTTGCCAGCCCAACTCTACTCTCAACTCGTATTTGGAAATAAGATGGGCAGAGAGGGGAAAAGAGGAAAATAAAAGTAAACACATTCTTTTGTGTGTATGGGAGGTGGGGAAGGGAGGTGCTGGTGAACGCAGAGCTCATCCTTAGAGATTTGGGGTTCACCCCTTCACGGTGGACCCTCCAGCCCCTGCTGCCACCCTGGTCCTTGTTCAGAACAGCTCTGCAGCTCTCTGTATTTAATCCACTTGCCCCCATCTGCTTTTGCAATGAGAACTAAGAGCCCCTGACAGTCACTCCAGGCATTGCGGTTAAAAAACAAACCTCAAGTCTCAATACTGTTTGACAAAGGGAAGAATTGCCCTCCCCACGCGTGGCGTTGGCATGGGGAGGTGCTTCCCTTCAGAAAGTTCCAGGCATGTTAGTTCTCGGAGCACACGCACTGTTTATGAGTGAACGTTGTCCTCATTTATAGGGAGTCTGTTTTCTTTCTTTCTCTCTTGAAGAAACCTGTTATTCAGTGGGCTATAAACTGGAAAATAAAGATCAGAGGTAGTGGAGATAATATAATGTACCTGGGTAGAGACATTAGAAATCTAGCCATAAAATGTAAGGCACTCAGAAATTTGCACCCTATTATTTCACTGTGGCCTGTTGGGAAAGTGTTCTTCCTGCAGGTCCTTTGGCCTTGTTCTGGGGCATCTTTGTACATTGGTGTTCTCCCTTCCCTTAACTCTGGTAGCTTCCAGAAGGAGACAAGGTCCGTGAAGGACCACTTGAGACGACGAAATTTGGTTTTCCAAGTTATGATGGCTTTGAGACAGACTGAGATGCTGTGTCTCACCCAAGAAAGCTCCAGAATGGCTTTAGGTCCCCAGCTGCCCATATTGAATGGTGTGACTTGGGGTTTGGGGTACAGCAGGTAAATGTTTTCATTCAGTCCCTCCCATGGTCTAACGGACAAGACAGGACCAACAGATTGTCTCTTTTCCCAAAGCCCCATTCCTCTCGGCCTTCTAGCCTTGCATGTTTGATTGTGTCCAGCAACCTTTGTCCATAGGAGTTCTGTCCCTTCTGGGCAGTCTCCTCGAGTCGTGCTTTGCAGGGTCTGCCCCGAACGACAAGGGACCAGGCGAAAGGGTCAGCCATGCCACGGGCCCTAATTCCTCCCGCCTGCCCTTGGGTCTTGAGCTGTCGCAGGCCACTGGGGCCTTCCTAAAGCCCATGCTGTTATAAACAAATCCTCCAGTGGAGGACGGTCCAGCCAGCAGGCTGGGGAGTGTGGTTAAACACCAGCCATCAACCCAGGCGGATTGAAGTCACCTCTCGGGACTCTTCCGTGTGGTCCCCGTGGATCCCCTTCCCTTTCTTTCTAGTCTCTGTCCTGACCCTCCCCCCTCCCCCTAGCTCCCCACAGAACCCCCATGGGTTTCTCTCCAGAGAACAATGAGCTTCCACCAGTCTTCGGTGCCGTCCAGAGCTCGGGGGGAGCGTGGAGGTCAGCGTGGCAGGCTCTCCAGCTTTCTTTTGAGGCAAACAGATGGTGAAGGTTAAATGACAGCTCTCTGACTGCCTCTTTTGAAGTAATTGGAGATAATTTGTATTTTGAATCCGAACTTGACCATTGTCAGAAGGGAAGAAGGTTAATGTGGAAACGATTTTACATTAGCCCCCGTTTCTTGGCCGCCCGTCCTCGGTCCTTTGCTCGCCTCCTTCGGATCCTTGTCGCTTTAATCCTTGCTCCAGGCGATGGGTAAGATTGTCTCTGGGCTCCTGTGTGCCTCGCGTTTTAGGCCGTGGCTGTTATGAAAGCCAACAACAGCTTATTAAGGCCAGTGATAATCTCTTCCACTGATGCATTGTTGCTTTCCTCGGGTCCAATTAAGGCCACGCATCGGAAACAAGATCTTGTAAACCCGGGGCTCCTTACCTAGGACGGTTTGCAAACAAACACGCAGGCTGCTGCTTCGTCATCTCTGCTTCCTGGCGCAGACTGACTTCCTATCACAGAGAACAGCGTGTCTGCATTTATGAAAGGGACACGCTTGTCTTTCCCTGCCTGCCACCCTGCCTCTCCTCCAGACACTTAAACACAAAAAATTCTTTTAATTTCAAAGCCTGGCTTTGGGCCCCCCTCTGATGGGAAGCATGATTATTGTTTACCTCTTTTCAAAGAATTTATGGTACTTCCTGAAATCCCACTGGGGAGGGAAGGAGGGGGTGAAAGAAAGCCCCTTAAAAATACGAAATGCCTTGCATATTCTGGAAAAGAGTCTTAAGAGAGAGGCATGTGGATCTCCCCTCCTCCTCTTCTTCCTCTTGTCAAATTCTCCCAGAGCCAGAAGGTTCTTCCGGTAAAAGGTAATAGAAAAAAAAAAGTTGGATATAACTGTGAGTTTTCCACCTAGGAGAGAATCGAGGGGGTAAAGGTGCTGCCTCTTGGAGGCGGCCATGATGCGAATCTGGCTAACTCATACCTGTGCCATCCGGGTATTGCCAGGTACCAGGGACATGTCTGATGACAGACAGGCATATTTATAATTTCCTGGCCTGCTGGACATTAGGCTGAATGTGCACAGCTGATGAGACTCGGGGAGCCTATGCTTTCACGGCTATGCACCATCCCTGGGAGGCCGGCTGCCCCAGGGGACTCGGGGTAGGACAAGCAGTCAGTCACCTTTTATCCTGCGCCTCTTGAGTGTCAACCATAGGAGGGAAACACGACCACCAACTGAGTGAGGATAAAACCCAGGCTTTCCTGTATCGAGGTCTATAAGGCAAGAAATTAGCAACCCTTTGTCATCAAAACGATCTTAACATAAGAATTAATATTTTTAAAAAGGTGGAAGTTGTATTGTAAGCCACCATGACAAGTTTTAATCCATAGACTCCAAAGAGAAGGCGGGAAAGCGAAGAGTGAGGTCTGTCTACAGCATGTTTAAGTGCTATTTGCAACTAAAGTGCTGAAGGCAATATTGTATTTTATTCATATACATCTGGTTTATTATTAAAGCACATTTTCCCCCCACTAACTTGAAGAAAGAAAAGAAGAGATTGTCATGTGCTTCCTGGCTTTTTCTTAACCATCCAAAGTAAAGAAATGGCTGCAAAACCTTTAGAAGCAATTCAAGCACCTTGGTGGCTTTCATCAGATGTTCTCTGTACAAGGAAAAGGAAAAAAAATCGTTCTATCTTTTTATTTTTACTTTGCTTTAATCTTATTTGATGATGTCTCAACAGGCTGGGACATGCTTTCTTGGATGGCAATTTCCCTGCACCATATGTGTCTCTCACAAGATAGCACAGTGAGATGAATCTTGGCAGGAAGAGAACTAAACACATCGACAAAGAAAAGAAAAAATTTATTTACTTAACTCCCTGTTGCCTGCATACATTTTCCCCCCTTGTACTGCGACTCCTGGTGCCACAGTTCAGACTCAGTTTGTTACAAACAACTGTGTGAAATACGGACTCCCATTTGTCACTTTTTTATAATCATCTGCCCTAGTTTTTCTAAAAACTCACATTAAGCATTTCAGGGATCAGATGATGAAACACGGTGAACAGAAAGAGAAAATCTGGTTCTCCCCTAGACCCTTTAAAAAGTGGCAACAGCCCCCTTCTTCCCCACCCTGCCCCTGGTGACAATCCTGGGGTCTACACTGCCACTGAGCCAGGTGGGACCCTCAGTTCTGCTAGATGTGCTGTTAGCATCTTACGCTCACGTTTGCTTTGCATTTTGGGGTTGCCTTTAGGACGTCATTAACAAATTAACATGACCAATCTATGCAGCTTATGTTGTAGTCTAATAACTGCCACTTATATATAAAATAAGCTATTGCCAGTGACATTGGAGGTTACCACTGGTTTGGGCTATTTTGGAAAAGGGCTCTGATATGCCAGCGTTTCATCACTTCCACTACAGGGTCCAAGAATTGTTTCAAAAGATAGGCCAGTGCCCTGGTCTGGACTCTTTGATCACCTTTAGATGAGGAGAGGGAGTTGTTTGCTGTCATGCATTAGGGTCATGGGGGGGCTAGAGTTCCTAATGACAACGTTGAAACTATGGAACGTGTATATTTTTATGTCTTTTGATGCTTTGGGAGAATATCCCAGTGACCTTGTTGTGACCTCTAGTGACCTCTAGTGAACTAGAGCTTAGAGAATGAAGCTCACTGAAGCATTTCAAAATGTATTGAGATGAAGGTGAAACCCAAAACTAAATAAAAACTGTAAGTAAGGAATACCTTTCATCAGTCACTATTTTGAGAAAAGAAAAAAACAGAAAGAGGCTACAAAGCTTCTTTTCCAGGTAACAATTTAAAACACTCGGAAGCATTGTTTTATTGGGGCAAAATGTCCGTGTTTGATTTTTTTCATGGAGTCAGTGAGTGAGTAGAATACACAGCACTTGTCACCCCTTGGATCAGAGTCGCAGGCGATGTGATTAGGACAGTTAGCAGAGCACGGCAGAATGTGACAAAGGGTGTTTGAAGGATACAGTTTCCCTGAAATACTCCGGTTGTGGATGTGAATGGGCAGTGTGAGAAGGAGACTTAGGTCACAAGAAGAGGGAGTTAAATTCAGGATTAGCTGCCTTCACATGTGCATGTTGACTGGTGTGTTATTTTCCAAGAATCTTACAGGCAGACGGATCAGCCTAGAGCAGGAAAATCTAGGTTTATTATTTTTTTTAATACATAAAAAGCAATATAAATGCGACACAACAAACAGGTATCTAATGTTCTTTTGCTACTGGACAAAATGCCTTTCTTCCCTCATTTGTACTCATGTCCTCAGAGAACAGAGTTCAGAGAAAATTCAGGCTTCCAGTTCTCAGAAAAATATCTAAGATTTTGTGGTTGTATAGAAACCATCCCAATTCTGCTGCTTTTTCATTTGGAATTCTAGTTCTAGTGAGAAAATGAGAGTGTGAATGTGGAATTGCAGTTTCTCAACTGTTTGAAAAGTCAAGGTGATTTTATTAATTTAGCAGATTCCATGACTTACACATTTTTAGCTTTTGCCCCTGGAAATTTACAGTTGGATCAAGATAGAGTGAGTGATTGTTTTCTAATGAAATGGCAGAATGTTAGTCAATATAGATTTTATGGCTAATTTTCCAATTACTAATGGTATACTTATTAGGTGCTAAAAACACATACAGGGAGTAATAGATATATATTTATCTTAATTGTGCACTTGCTTGGCTTTGCAAATGGAAAGAAAGAGGTGGGGAAATTACGGAAAGCAGAATGGAGAGAGGAGGTTACTGGCAATGATCTAATTTCCCTTTGGTCCCTCTTGCCACTGAAAACTCAAGATTGGCCCCATTATAAATACTAGATCAATGCAATTTATTTCTTGAGTTAGGGCTCTAGTTAGAAGTCTATTTGGATGAGATGAGTAAAAGATGCAGGACTGTGTGGTCTCTTCCTCTTCCCCCCCCACCCCATTCTCTCTTTCTCACTCACACACACACACACACACACTCTCTCTCTCATTTACTCACAGGACATATCTATGCTGGAATTATTTATATCTTCCCAACATAAAACATCACGATGCAGTTAGCAAATGTTGATGATACTTGTATAAATGTATACATTGTGCACACAATATTAACTGTACATTGAAAGAAAAACGAGTTGCTCTTCCAAAAGCCTACCAAAACATAAACCCCCTGAAATCATGTGAAGTCTCTGAAATCCACAAAAATCTTCCCTTCAGGCTTCAGGGACAGTATATCACAAGGTGGGGTGTAGGTATGTGTTTTAATTTATCCAGTTTCTCTGGGATGAAACAGCACCTAAATCAATATGAAAATGAGATGTAAATTGCATGGTTTGATACATTTACTCTTTTTAGGAGAAATACTTCTGAGTTTTAGCAAGCTCTAGTCTACAGATTCCAAACTGTTTTAGGAGACAAAGAATATGAACTCTGGAAAAGTCTCTCAGGTTCAGATAATGCAAAGTAGACAATGAGAACCGGACATTGACTCCTCCTCTTCTCCCCCTACTTCGTGGGTTAAACAGCTCCCACTGACACTTCCTTATTTATCAGAAGGGGAGTTAATAGTTCAGTAACTACATTATCTTTTTAATTCAGTTTTTACCTTTAAGACAAAACAGATGCATCATTCGGTCAAATTAGTTAGCCCATTTGTGTTAACTTTTTAAATATTTTTTTGCTAATTATATACTTAATAACTGATATTATTCAATAAATGAGGGCTATTTCTGTTAGATTCAGTTTTCCATTGTGGGGGCCATTGAAAAATCCCCTCTCATATTCTCTTCTAATGCAATATCAGTTAATTCTCAAGAGGGATCCAGACAAGGTGTTAAAACTAGGATAAAAGCATTTTAATACCAGAAAATCTGTTCTGTCAAACCAGAGGCCGTTTTGCTGGTGGGAAAGCAGAAAAAGTAAACAGTAGCGATCTCTCGTGTAACAGAAGATTTAGGTATAATTTGTTTAAATAGTAGCAATAATGATTATTAATTCAGCCTTTGAATGTTAACAAAGACCTGGTTTTTGTTAGTTTGTGCTTTAGATTCATTTCCAAGCTCAAGTTTGTTTTAGGCTAATGCTCCCATCAATGGGAAATGCAATTAGCTTGAGATTCCCATTCCCCTCTGCCCCCCCCAAAATATATTTGATGTTTGGGAGTACAAAATAAAATAATTCCCTTCCAGAAGACGGCCTGGGAAACCTTGTGATCACAACAGAGTGAATTTTTGTTGAATTCTTCTCTACTTCCCTGGGAAACAATACGAAATTCTTTTTGTTCTTTGCCACAGAAGGTATAACAAATGGATTTCAAAATACCTGCACTCTATAAGCAGTGCTTAGAAGAAAGAGAGAGAAAAAAAATCAAAGCAAGAAATAAAAATTACAAAATGGTAGAGCCCCGGACCACTTTATCCACAATTTGTATCTGACCTCGTTGTTGAAAAACTTTGTGAAGGATCATGGTGGCTTGTTTTTCCTTCCTTTGATACTGGAACATTAAAACTAGTTTTAGTTATGTTTTATCCTGTTTGGTATAAAAGGGACGGGATCCTAGGGGGCCTGACCACAGGGACACCCCGTGTGTTCTCCAAAAGGCAAACCCCGCGCCGGGCGTGCTGTCAACGCAGGCGGAGTGCAGGGTGGGGTCCATCTTGTCCCGTCAAGTTTATCGTCCACTCCATCAAAGGGTCTAATGGTCAGCAAAGGGGGCTACATGTGTCCCCTGTGACCTGACATTAACGGAGTGGACTGGTTTAAGTGTTACTGAGGGTGTCTCAGAATGATTTGGACGCCAATACCCGTTTCCCTCAATGAGCCGTCATTTGGGTCATGACTCAATACAGCTTTGCCCTGACATGGCCCAGCCCCAGAGCACTCCTAGGGGACCTGGCCTCACCTCTGAGACCAGCAGACGGCAGGGCTGATCAATGCCCTCTGACAACAAGTGAAACAATCACCTTTTCCCCACCCCGCCACCCTTCGCACCTCCCACCCCCTCGCCCCTCGGACCAGCTTGAAAATGATAAAGATAAATTGTGTTATCTCAACATCCAGCCTGACACGGAGAAAAGACGACAGGACGAGGGAGGAGACCCACCCAGTGTGTCCAGAGTCTTGGATTCCAGCTTTTTGTTGCTCATGTAATTTTGATGGGGGGGAAAATATCAGTCTGTATATCAAATGTAGAGCTCAACTGATCCAGAAAAAGGAAAAAAAAAAAAAAAAGCCTACAGTTGTGGTGAATATTTTCTGCTCAGATTTAAGCTGGCCTATAAACATTAGCTTTGTTAGGTGTTAAGGGGACCCAGGGCATTTTCTGTGTTTGCATTGGGATTTTGACAAAACCAGATGCATAGGAAATAAATTTAAATTATAAGGTTCTTTAAGAAGCAGGGTATTTTTCAAACGGAAACCAACAACATAATACTGATGTGAGAAATCTTTGGAAAAAGGCTTGAAATACTTTTAAAAAGAAGATTCCCTGCAGAGTTCTAAAATAACCATTTAAACCAGTTTTACATTCCTGTTTATTTGGATCTGAAACAAAACTAAGGAAGATAAAAACATGTAAATATTCTCTTCCCATCATGGCTGTTTTTTTTTTTCCTAGCATTAAGAAAATAAGCACCTGTAATAAAATCCAAGTAAGGAGACTTGTGATATGTGTAAAAATATATAAAAAATATTTTAAATGTATTTGAAATACTTAAAAATAAGTGGATTAAAATGTTTAAGAATTATGATCCATTTACTAGTGATAATGCTATTTTTCATATTGATTTCAATGCAATATTTCTTCATGAAATAGTTTTAAAATCATTTTCCTTTAGGCAGAAAAGGAAAAAAAATTTTCTATTAGATTGAGACACCGGAGAGAATAATTACGTCTGAATATTTAAAAGAAAAAAGTATGTCAAAAGAAGATTTAATTTCATATCATCACCTTTTGAGCAGTTTCTAAATGTCCCTTTTATAATTTCTGAGAAGTAACTAAAATTTCATATATACTTAAAAAAAAAACAACCAAATACCTGTTTTCATTTTTTAAATGCTGCGAGCTGTCTCCACTCGTATTTTTTCATTTGCTGAAGTGAACTGGAAAAATAAATCAATGGGAAAAGAGTCACACAGTTACATTTTTAATAGAGAATTATAATTTACTAGTGCTTTTTATCATTTTATGTCTAATTTGTTTACATAGCAATTCAAAAGCACATTTTCTTTACATAATCATTTATACGAATTATCTTTCCTTCTTGGTTTTATTAATATTATTTTCTATTTTGTTTACGCCTTCTAGTGGCGTGGATGGAGTCAGTACATTGTGTATACAATGTTTCTCTCTGTTATTTCAAAAGTAGTTTATGCTGTTCCTTAAAGATGACGTTTAGAAAAATGTACCTATTTATGTGAATTATTTGTAACAAAAGAGTGAAGTGCATTTTATTCTTAGTATACTAGCATTAATAACAGATTAATATCTTCCTTTCTCGCATCACAAATATTTATTATATAATTGCACTTAACCAAAAAAAAAAAAAGAGGCTAAACACCCAAAGTGTCAAAAGTCAAGCTTAACAAATTTAAAAGCAATGAAATGAAAGCCCAGTTAAGCACAAAAGGTCTTTTTTTAATTTAGTGAAAAGCTGTTGCAAGAACTAAAGACGACGAGATCTGTGCCTCCAGTATTCGGTTTATTAGGTCCAATGCTCGTCTTCAAAGGAATATCACAGCCGTGTGGCATTTAAGGATTTAGAGGAATTCTGAGAATTTGAGTGCTTTTTGCCAAAATGGATTCCGTGTGCACTTTAGCCATGAAAACCGATTTAGGATCTTTTACTCAATCTTTTTTCCTCTGGCTCTATTTGGACATTTAGATAACTACAAAATTATCAGCCTGCAAAGGTAGAAAAATCAAGGAGGGGTGAGCTTAAGCAAAAACCATACATAATAGCAAAAGAAAAACCAGGCTCCTCTGTTTACAGTGAGGAGTTGTCCAAGTGTGGGTAGACAGCTTACCCAAACAGGAGCCTGAAACTTTTCAGATGCTAAGGTAGCATTTGGGTAAACTTTTATTTGCTCAAACATAAAAAGATGTTTGTGAATGGTTTTAAAGTAACATTGGGCATTGTATCTGTGTTCAGAAGTTCCCAAAGTAATCAGGAAAACCATATTTTTACTGCACTTTTGAAATAGTAGTAGCTACAAGAATATGGTGTGGGAAGGTCGTAAGTGTCTGGGGGGGGGGGGAAAGCAGCCAGCAGGGAGGAGGGAGCCAGGATACGCCACCAGGGCAGACTTGGTTTGTGTCTATGAGGGACAAGGCACTTTCTTGACTCGGGTTTAAATAAGGCATTTTAGACGGAGTGTTCAGATCAAAAGAGCACAAAGTCGACCTTGTATTATGAAAATCAAATCCTATTCACTATCAAGATTGTTGTCAGCCAAAGCTGTGCCCCCCACTTCGGAAACCGTTCCCCCTCCCCTCTACTCCTCCTGTCCATGGGTGAATCCTGGTGCTGGGGTGAGGAAGCAAAGTGGCAAAGATCTGAAGAGATCTGATTTGGGGATAAGGGCTTCTGGTCCCTGGAACTAAAGCAATAGTCAAAGAAAGGGAATGTTTCAGAAGGGCTGAGAGAAAGAAAAAGTCTGAACTTTGAACAAAAGGAATGAAGTAGGATTTAATTTAAAGCAGGGTATTACTTTCTTTTCATTAGCTTTGATTGTACAGTTTTCTTTCTTCCTCCCTTTCCTTCGTTCTCTCTGTATTTAATTTAAAGGCAATTTGCTAACACGGGGCTTGCTCTGTAAATATAAAAATAGAATAGTACAATAGCAGGAGGGGAGGAAATGGGGCATGTTACCCTTGCTACGAAAATCACTGAATTTTTACACAAAGAACAAATCTCTCCATCCTACATTGTCATTAGGATAGAAAGATTTTCTTTCTTTCTTTTTTTTTTTTTTTTATCATTTCAATATAAGAAAAGGACCCCTCTCAAGATGAGCTTCCTGCTTCTGCAACGTTGGATATGTTATTATTATAAAATGTGGTTATATTCTCTGCCTCTTACATTAACAATGGGGACAGGGGTAGGGGGTGGGTCGGAGGGGCCTGAAATGACAGAATGAGGGACACACAATAGGATGGCCGTGACTCTGAACAAATAAATAAAACATGTGAATCACAGTCTCTGCTCTACCTCCCTTCCCTCCCCCTCACCCCCCAACTGTGATTAAATTTGCTGTGGTCATATCCCAAATGTCTGCCTGATAAAAAAAAAAAAAAAAAAAAAAGAAGCAGCAGCAGCAGAAGAAGCAACAGCAGCAATAGCAGCAGCAGCAGCACCCAAAGCCTTTTCTCACACCGTGGCTTAGAGCGAGGACCCTTCCTGAGGCTGGCAATCTCCACTCCTGCCAATCAATCCTACGAGCACAGACATGCAAGCCGCTTTCATTAGCGACAATACTCCACATCTGATTGCTGTCCACCCCCGGTCCCCCAAAAAGAGGGAAAAAAAACACCAAAAAAAAAAACTACAAACCCTATAACACCAACTCTGCCCCCTTAATAAACAGCTACCCAAACTACCCCCAGCATCACGCTGGAACCTTCGCCGCCCCCTTCCTACAACCACCAACTGCAGCTTCCCAGCAACCTATTGGATGCACAGGGGGAGAAAAAGAATACATTTTAATAAATCGAGGGGGAAAATGATTTGGGTTCTGTAGCCCTGTTCTTTAGTAATAGAGAGAGAGAGGAAAAAAAAAAAAGGTGAGGTTGTTGGGGGAATGGGAGGGGGAATTTAATATTGCAAGAGATAATAGCAACTATGTTAATATCCGGAATTTTCAATGTACCATAAGTACATTTTGTTTTTCCTTTTAGCACGATTTATAATTAAAGATTTTAATCTGGCTTCACATTGAGTTAATAAGCCCTTTGATTGATTAGGATTCATAAAATTGCCATTTCCCGCTGATGCTTTGTGTTTCTGGGGATGTTCTTTTGAAAAGCTGGGTTAAGGTGAATAGGAAGCAGCCATTGTTTAGGCTGAGCTGTGCCAATTCTGGGAACTCGGAACTGCTTTATTCAGAGTTTGTCCCCTGCAATATCTTGTTGTTCAGCCAAATTAATGCAGATAGGATCTGCTGGGTTACGGTTTAGCCATTTTTAGGGGAAATTTTTTTTTTTAATGTCAGCAGGTGTTTCGCACAATTTCTGCCTCTATTTCCTGACCCGTTCTTTGGCTTCAAAATAAATAAATAAATAAACACAATGAAATAGCATCAAATTGATAAATAGAAGGTTAGAGACTGATTCCAAGATAAAGGAGAGGAGAGGACCAACTAAATACATATGAATGCAACAAAACCCAGGAAAACTGGGCTCCAATATTTCTTTTTAAAAATTCCACTTCGGAGGATGGGCGGCCAATAAATTATCCTTTTGCATTAATGGCCAATACTGCAATATGTGGGAAGGATCCTCCTTCAGCTAAAGGGATGTCTTAGAAATGTAAACACAAATGAATAAATAGGAGCGAGAGACAGTGGCAAGGAGGCGGCCAGGCTCTGTGCTAATGCTGTTTATCAAGTTAAATAATACACCCTGCCACCCCCACTCCCTCCAAAACCAAACCGAAATTAAGAGCAAAATCAAGAAACAGCGGTAAATTCCAGGAGGAAAAAGAAAGGAAGAAAATGCGAGAAAGAGCCTGTGATTTGAAATGTCCCATCCAAGTGGCCCCTTTTCTTCTGTTTATTGTACCCTGAATGTCTATGTGGGGGTGTACAAGAGAATCCCCCCTCCACACAGACTTATTTTTAGCAGAGGGGAAAAAAAAAGTGACTCTGTTCAGCTTCCGAAGGGCCTCACTGTGGGGACTGAACCAGAGCAAATTCCCTTTGTGTTCCTTGCTCTGAAGGGACCTGCTATTGTTGAGTGCGGGGCCTCTTGTGAGATCCAGCGGGCTGGGCTCTGGGCAAAACCTTTCCGGAAAACACTCGACTTGGTTCGGAATCGATACTGCCTCTCCTCCCCCGTGATCCACCCCAATTTACTTGACGTGACTAGCACTTTTGTATCCTTTTATTATCACTCCCCAAATGCAAACATTCTTAGGGCTAAAAACCAGGAGCCATGTCCAGGGCTGGGGAGCCCCAAGGAAGTGTCCCCCAGGTGGGCTGGGAGGTGACACTTCTCTCCCATTCCTCCAGCTGGGGCCATGCCTGGCATGCGTTTGCAACCTGCAAACCCCACCTGTCTGCCTGTGTTGCCAAAGCCTTCATTTCTGCAAGCATCTTCGGTTCTTCTTGGTCCCCAGACACCTCCTCAGCACCTCCTGCACAGGGCTATGTCCCCTTCCCTAGCCCTTCTCCCCCTGCGCCATTCCACCCCTCCCAGGTTTCTGTCTTTGCCACAAAATAGCAAACACTGGTACAAAGTAGATAGCGCCCAAACCTGTGGAGTGAAACGGGTTTGGGTTTACAGACAGACAGCAAAGCCCTACCCCTTGCCGAGGAGTCCCTGCCTGGCCACTGCTGACCTCATGAATTCCGGACCAGCGAGCCTGATGGGTGGGCTTTTAAATGTGACTGATGAAGAAAATTTACCCTAAGGACCCCCCCCCACCTCCGGCTCCTTACAAGCAAATAGAATGTGCCCTGATGCAGTATATTTTTTTTTTTCAAAGAAGAAAAGAAAAAGAAAGAAAACAATGCCCGACAAAGAACATTTGTGGCAATGAGGAAATAACATAAATTTAAAACAAACTCCCATTTTTTTTCCACCTAACCCAGGCCCTAGCAATGACAGCAGAGAACGAATAATTCCCGGTGCGGTGTCTCACATCAGTTAAAGGTACCTTTGAATGAATGTCAGCTCCTTTCTACCTTAGTGCCAGACGATCGATGCTTCATTAGGGCCAAATTGTCTTTTGCCCATGCAACCTTGAAAATAGTCCCTTTAATTACCTGTGAGCAAGTCGGGGGACCCTCCTTTTTCCCCTCTATCTTCCTCTCTCCCTTCCTTCCTCTCTCTTGTACCTCTCTCCTTCTCTCCCTCCCTCTCTCTCTCTCTCCCCCATCCCCCACCCCTTCTCCAGCAGGAGGCTGGGGAAGTGGGGGTGGGCAGATGGGGGTCACTCACATTTATTCACCGTCAGTCTGAGTACATCACTGTCTGATAGGGAAGCTGGGAAGAGAAGAGAAGGTGGGGGCAGGGGACTTAGGCAGGGCGGATAAAAAAAAATAAAAATAAAAAAGGAAAAGAAAGAAATATCGGACCCTGAGGTGAGAGGGCAGGGTTCAAGTCCAGACTACAGATCTATTGAAGAGGTCTCAGCCAGGCAGGCCTTCACTTGACTTTTTCATCAGCCAGCCTTCTGCATTCCCAGCTGCTCCCTTTGCACCCTGCCTCTTACATCTCCCAGCTGCTAATTACTAGGGGGTTCTAAACACCGCTGATCCGGCCCTGCCGGTGCCTCCGAAGCACTGGACAGGCTTCCTGCAGGTCACAAGGAAGGAGGGGGACCTGTTGGCTAAATATTTTCGAGGGACTGCGGAGAGAGGCACGGATCACGTTTAATCCCTCCCGTTTAGAAACCAGAGGCTTTCCAAATAATTGTAGGCCTGGCAAGTTGAGTGCTGGAAGAAAGTGCATAAATAATCGTATTTGTTATGCACTATTAAAAATTCAGAAAGATTTTAAATTCAAGTGATAATCTGGTCATCCTGAGGGATAGGCTTGTATTTAATAGCCAGGTATTTTTTACCTATTCAATTATGATGAGAAATATTCTAATGAAGTCATAAACCTCAGCAGAGGAATGTTAATCACCTGTGCACGCTCTGTTAGAGCCGTGTTGAAAAACATACCTGCGCCGGCTGAGCTTCCTCCTCCCGCGGGGATTCAGGATCGAGGACGGAACCCTTCTTCCCCGCAGTGGTCCCCAGGCACCTGGAAATAGATGGCTAAAAACTACAAAGCTCATCTGATCTTCCCTCCAGCGGCCGTATTTCTATCCAAGCAAGGAGTCAGAGGTCAGGAATACATTTCCCCCCAAATTTACACAACAGAGCGAAGTAACATTGTTCTAGCCCTTTCCCCACCCCACCCCCCAACACACAAATAAACGCTGAAGGTTTAGGGTTCCGAGATAAAATATAGGATGCCACTTCAATTTGAATTTCAGGTAAGCAATGAATAATTTTTTTAGCGTGTGTCCCAAATATGCACGGGACATATTTATACTAAAAAATTATTCATTGTTTATTTAAAATTCAAATTTAACTGGGCATCTTTTTGTGTGTTTGTGTGTGCGTGTCGCTAGCTAAGTCTGGCAACGCCATGCAGATTTCACATAGATCCAGATATTTCCTGCAATGAAGTGAAAATAATGATATCAAGGCACTTACAGTATACCTCATTATAAAAGGATGCATTCAAATATTTTAGGGTCTAGTTTGTGACACTGAAAAGTGGGAGGTGACACTGTGCAGCGACGCCCCTGATCTGTGGAGAGTCATCTCATTCCGTCTGGACATATAAATTCCACCAATCTAAGTGGTTACAATGGGAGGTGCCTACCTATTCAGCTCGGTGGTATAAAAGTGACGAAACTGGATTGAAAACACGGTTGACGCACATTCAGGGCATGCTGTCATCACCATATCACTGTCCGGGTGTATCAGCCCAGTCCTGCCAAGTGCACCTTCCACCCCAGGCCCGGCCACTTTTTCTGGTCCAGCTATGAGCAGACCGAGTCACTCAAAAGTGTGCAGGAGAAGACGTATCCTGCGTCCACACTCAGGACTTGACCTCACTAAAGGAGCTGTGATGTCACCACGTCAAGCTCAAAGAACCACCAAACAGGGCAGGCAGGAGAACAGGGCTGCACGTGCGCCACCAGCCAGGCTATGAGAGCATCTCTGAGCTCGCGGTGTCATCGCACAAGGAAAGGGCAGAGATGGCAGGAGCCGGGCGACAGTGTCAGTGTGCAGGGTCTTTGTGCTTGCTCTCGACGAGGGGGTCAGAGGGAAGTTTCAGAGCCTCTGATCTGCCTCATAAATAGAAGAATGAGATGTCTAGCTATGTGTTTTTGACTGCACGTTTGTGATACGTCATGGGGCCAGGGAGGAGGGGATGGGAAGGACACGTCCAATCCCACATAAATTTGCTGGCTGCAATTTAAATATTCATAAAGATAGGGCCATGTTCAGGATGCCGGTGCACCGGTGGAGAATGGAACACTGGGTCAGGCTGACCTGGTGATTTAGGGTCGCACCTGCCGGGTGGGCAGGGGCAGTGTTGTCATTTCTGGGAAGAGCAGAGGAAACGTGGTCTTTGAGGTAACCGGCGCCGTCTAGTCCCAAAGAATATCTTGTTGTCGTGAACTTGCAGTCTCCTCCCTGAGTTCAGGGCTCAGCCCAGCCCACTCTGATGGCTGCAGGACCCCAGACAGCCAGCGGGTTGGTGGCTTCGCGTGAGGCTGGTGCCGGACGCATACAAAGATGATGCTCACGGCCTTTGGCCACTGTTGGGGAGTAAGTTCATCCCACACAGGATTCGATCCAGAATAAAGTGACAATAATGAGTAATAATGTGATTTTCAGATTGTTGTTTTTTAAAAGATTGAGGGAGAAGAGCAAGTGGGTAACAGACACTTGAACAAGTGAAAGAAACGTGTGTCCGTGCACGATTTCTTGGGAATCAGGAAATGGAATTTTCTCCAAGGAGAAAACAGCTATTCTTGCCCCCAACCCTTTTACTGATGGTGAAATGATTTATCTGTTTTCTCTGTTAAGACAGGAAGGTAGAGGCAAGGAATATACCCTCCTAGGGAATTATGATGAGACTAAAAGGTAGGATCTGGGATCTTTGAGGTCCTAAAGCAAAAAGGAGTTATTTCCTTTCTGGAGTTTCTTATTGTGAGAGAGAACACATCTTCCCTGAAAGCAGAGTCTTAATGTGACTTTAACTCTTTGTGGGGGTGGGGGGAAGAGTTTCACATGCAAAGTGGAAGCGTCCTGTTTCATTTCTTCTCATCTAGAACTTCAACTAGCCCAGATGATTTTGGAAGCAGTTATTCCTGAGGGCCATGAAAGCCATTTTCCTCCTGGACTTGTAGCCCATCAAAACTAGGCCAAAAAAAAAAAAAATGCATTTTGTTTCAATGCAACATGTGTACATTCAAAATAATAACAATCAGCTCCGAAATTCTCACCCTAATGCTAGTCACTGAAATATAGAGCTTGTAGCTGCAAAGGTAGAGCCGATGAACTGCGATCATATTTGGAATATAGACCTCTGCTTCCATAGCATAGACGTCCATAGGGTACTATCCTTTATTAAAACGATTTGTTTGGTAATGTTTGGGTTCACTCAAAAGGCCAAACTCAAGGATCCAGAAGGCCACCTGTGGTTCCCAGTCTGCAGGTTTCCCTACCCCTGGGTCTAAACTCCTACTGATGTTCATGTGTGTGAGTAGTGGGAGAGAAAAACAGTTTGTCTGTATATACTGGGCATCCAAAAAGCAATTTCTTGCTGCAGTGAGTTTAATGTATTCAGTAACCTTCTGTTTATTTGGGAAAGATTTGCTGAAAACACTTGGAAGGCTTTGGCATAGCAGTGTTGGAAAACCCAGACCTCGTGTGGATACAGAGCTTCCCTCTTCACACACCAACGGCCCGGACCCACCCGGGCAGGCTGCGGAGGAGCCGTGTCTCTTTACTACACAGCATCAAATAAGGTCAGCAACGCCGCTCGTGCACCCTTCTTCTTTTATCGTCCATGTTATCGAGGAAACCTATAAAAGTTCCCTCTTTTGATATCTTGACCCACGGTGTTGCTCGCATGCTGCTTTGTGGTTTAGAGATTTAAAGAAACAGAGAGGGAAAAGGAGTGAGAGAGAGAGTTTGCCTTAGGTAATAAACAGCTGTGTAAGGCCAGAGGCCTTACAGGGAAAAAAAAAAAAAAAAATAGAGAAGAGGAGGGGGAAAAAAAAAGAAGAAGAAAAAGAAGCAGCCATAGCAACACGGGAGTTTGGAAATGTTCAGGGGTTTGGAGGCTTGCAGGGGAGGCAGATGGGGGTGTAAAATGAGTTTCACTGGATAACAATCTAGAATGGAATTCTGGATGATGACAAACTCATTTACACCCTAGCTTGAATGCACAGATAGGTGTATGATACACGTGTGTGTCACGCGGTCACAGAATAAACACTTGGGAACCCACAAGTGAACTCTTATTCAATTCTTCCACTATTCAAAGACGAAAAAATAAGCTATTCGATAACATAGGTTATTGGTTTCTGGTTTTAGTGGGAACTTAAAATTCTGCACTTTCATTCCCAGCTCTACACAATCTTCCCTCTTGGGATCCTTTCTTCCCAAGGGGACGTCAATGTGTTTGTCCCCTGCCTTGTCTGTTGTGGGTGATATTTCTTCCCGTGACAGATCTTGGTGACTTTGGGTTTGATGGATGCTGCTAGTGTGTTGAGATAGCCACTGTACGGTCCGTACGGCTCACATTGCATACCCATCCAAGACAAGGTATTTATTAAAAAAAAGGCAGAAAAAAGTCCTGGGGAAAGGCAGAAAAAGTTATTTTGGGGAATTTGTCCAATGGCTAGGAAGGGCAGATCTACCTGTTTTTTTTTTTTTGTTTTTTTTTTTTCTGACTGCTTCCATGTGAGGTGGCATGCTCGCCAAGGTGGTGGTCCTAAACTGTCATGTCTCTGCCATGCTATCTGAAGGGCATGTGCCAGGAGCACACAATTAGGGGGTGTGGGAAGGACAAGAACACTTGCATGGGAGACAGCGACACTTGTGTGTTCCCCGAGTCCCCAGCTCTGTAATCTGAACGTCTCCTCTCATCCTTGCTCTGGTGGAAGGTAGGATTGTTTCCTTGGAAAGGAGAGAAAATTTATATGACTTTTTCAGACAGAGGTGATTTTAGAAATATTTATTTAGAAATATTTATTTATATTTAGAAATAAATGTTAAGGGTTTTGTTTCTGGAAAACAGTTTAATTATGCACTTATCACTACTCATACCTTCAGAGCTGGAATTTGGGCTTAACATTCAATGTGGAGGATGACTTTTCCCTTTTTCATGAACTTTTAATCAAATTTTATTTCAGTACTCTTTGGTGAATTTTTTCCCAAATGCCACACAGCAGAGGAAACAGAAGAAGGCATAAGATAAAAAGTTGGAGGTGGTGACATGAAGGCTTTTCCATTTTTCATTTTAGGCTGGTTAGTGAAGAAAATAATAAAACAATGATCCAACAGTCATTGATGGGATATGTACCTATGCCAGGCGATCACATGCTGCTCACATGTAGTACTCAGGGTGTTAAGCGATCGCCTGGCTATTCTACCTCTTTTATGCTCATGATTTACTTAGGAAAAAACAATCAAATGCAGAAATGACTAGTCTGTATGATTCAGGAAAACTTATAAAGCAGTGAACCCACATATGACCAATGAAGTCAAGCATCAAAGTTAACTTTAGACACTGCCTTTTCACTACCGGACCCATAAGTCCCAAACTCCTTGTGGGTATAGATACAAAGACACTACTTCATGGCTTGAAAGCCCATGGGATTTCAGTAAAGCCAAGATGCTAACTGGTCAGCTTTAGTCCCTTCAGGACATGTCAGTTATTCGTGGTAAGGTATAAATGCAGGGTGACTTGGGGCACTAGCATCATTTCATGGGGTTTCTGAGGAATGAACTGCTTCAGGTGTGGCAGGGGGTTTGGACTGGCTAGTGTCTGAGCCCTCACACATTACCCCCCCCCCCCATTAAGCACAACTGTAGCTTCTGTATTTGCAGGTCTTAGAAGCTACTCCCTTACATCATTAACAAGTGACTTTAGAACTAGAATCAGAACACAAGAAAACACCCCTGAGCTTTCTTCTCTTAGGACTGAAAGTCGTATTGGTGATACTGAACTCAGAGCCATCAGCTGCTGAAGTTTGGAAGATAAACATCAGCTAGAAGCATCTTGTCTACTTAGGGCTTGGATACTCTTGTGTTGAGAGAATAAATTCAATTGATCGTAACTGAGACAGGTCTCTTATTCACCCAGCATGTGATGAAATAGATAACTTATTGCTCATATCTTTTGGATGCTCGGGTCAGATAAACCCTAAGGCAAATTAACATGAAGTTGAAAGGTAGGATTGGACGCTGCTCATGGTGCCAGTTTCTTTCTTTCCTTTTTTTTTTTTTAATAAAGGATGTCATTGAATTAACCTATGCAAATACATCTTCCCAAATAATAAAACACAGATCCCTTAGTTAAATGTATGCCTACCATGTATTGCTCTCATTTTAATAACAGCAGATTAGTTCCTCCTGTCATGGAGCCTGCAGATGTAGTCCTCTGACAAATCCACACTCTTGAGGGCTGTGCAGGAGTGATGTGGAGAAAACCCCATGTGACAGGGGCAGCTTTAGAGAATTAAGCCCAACTGGTGTGCTGTTTCCCTGGGTGTGTCCCGGGTACCCCTTTAGTGGGCATTGCTTAATAGTTTATTTATTCTAAAGTGTATTAAAATAGAATTAACACATTAAATCCATGATTCTATAGATATTTTGGCTTAGGTTACAGTGAAATAAGGTTACACTTTATGCAGATGGAATGAATTCTGTTTCTTCGCTGCGGTACATTGACTGTGATGAGCCACAGCGACAGCAAGAATTGTAGAAGAGGCACAAGAGTGTCCGAAGTTGGCGAATGATGACTTTTTGGGTAACACTGGCCAATGCAAGCTGAGGTTATAGCTGCCCAAATGTTCACTGCCGAGAACCTGTTTTGTTATTTTTTTCTATAATGTAAAATTCATATTTTGAAAGATTAAAAAAAATTTTTTTTTGATACAAACTTCATATTTAGAAAGATTTTTTTTCTGCCTTACTACAAATGCAGTCATTAGGTAGTAATTCCCTTCTCTGTTTAAAAGATACCTACACCTGCTGACAATCATAATCAGAGTGGCCGACTGCATTGGTGTAACTCCAATCAACTAAGCATAATAGGACATTTGTTTGCAAGTATCTGAAACCACCTCAGGCTTGCCTGGTGATGGGGAATTTGTTTTAAAGATAAAGGGACTTCTGGAACCCAGGGGCCCAAGCATCTGCAACAACTGAAGCCAGAAATTGCAAGGTGACCAGCACCCCACGCAGGAATTTTCTCAGTCTCCTATTGGTGGATCTCTTTGCAGATCTGTGTCTTCTTTTAGCAGACTGTCTTTTCCTGTTACCTGTCCTCATGAGAGATGGAAGATACCTATCCACAGTTCCCAACGTCATTTTGCAGCTGTGTTGAAAACCGGTTTTCTCAGCTTTGACTCCCTGTCTCTGGGGCAGGCTCTGATTGCCCCTGCTGTGGTCACATGGGGCCACTCTGATGTCACCAGTGGTGTGCTCCTCTTAATCAATGAAAGCCTCCAGAAAATCGAGGAACGTTGATAGGGTTAAAATCATGGTGTAGAATCTTGCACCTTAAAAGGTGGTCCACAGACCAGTAATCTTGGCATCATTTTGGCAGCTTTGTAGGCACATGACAGTCTCATAAATCAGATTTCAAAAACTTACAAGCCTCTCCTAACTTCTGAGATGAGAGAAGTAGTTTCTAGCCAAGGAAACACATTTCTGGAAGTTCTGCTCACATTTGAGCTGCTTTGAAAGGAGGTAATTAATACAGGACACAAGCGATAGGTTTCAACTACCAAATATAACATGACAGGAGTTGTTCTACCCACTTTCTCCCCCCAAAAATGTCTTCATAGAACTGAATTTTAGATATGAGTAGAATTATTTTCCAATAAATTTCTGTTGCCCAGTTGTTGAGCCTCTTCACGTGGCCTAAGATGATCTTAATGAAGACCCTAAGAAACAGGTGCATGACTTGGGATGTGACAGCCCCAATTGCAAATGACACGATTATTTTCAGCACTTAAAATCAGGTTTTTAGAGTGTAGCAATTATTTTCCACTTAGTTAGGTATCAAGTCACCATGCCCTGGACTTCCGTAGAGGTAGGCCTCTTTCTGGTATTTTCTACAGATTCTGATGGGCACTTTTCCATCTGTCACCTGGACAGCACGCACTGGCCAGAGAGTAGTTTCATCAAACCTGTGAGCTGACCTCAGCAGGCAGGCAGGAGCCAAGTGGGTCTTTGTGGTCTCTGAGTGTCACTGTTGCTGGGGACCTGCCAGCTGCTTCCCTGCCTGGGCGGGCGCCATGCTCAGCGTCCCTCCATAGGACGCTGTTTAAACACATCACACGAGTGAAACCTGCTGATTAGGCTTCTCTCAAACTGCCACAATCTTTTCCATTAATCCTGTTCCTTGGCACCAAACTCCTTGATTTTTTTTCTCCTTTCTTATGTAGTCATTTTTATGAGCTTACCTGAAATGAATAGCACATCCTTTGAGCAGGGCAGCTTTTTCCTTCAGCAGTTGCTCATCCAGTGGGCAAAATGATCACCCACATCCAAGGTGTATCACCAGGAGAATGAAATACAGGACTGACTCGTGAATGTCCAGATAATTTAGACTCTCTCTATATTCTGCTCTATTTTCAAAATAGAGGAAAAGCTACTCCCCTCTGGCCCCATCATGAGTATTGTTTTCAGATTATGCATTTATGCTATGTGACCTCTTGCTGGACAAACTCATGTTTTATTCTTTGTTGTCCTTAAGGAAAACTTAGTTTATTAATTGTTAAACATGTTATAGAACTAGGGATTCATTACATGTTTTCAATTCGGAAGTTTGGCCAGCCACATGCCTGTCTTGGATGCAGAAGGTTGATCAGTCATGTGTCATTATAATGTACTTGGGGTTCTGGGCATGAGTCCTGTGGTGCCAGTGACTTTGGCTCTCTGACTGCAGAGCACAGCTCTGTTCTGATTCTTGCTTTGGAGGTTTGCTATTGGTCAAAGTAAGACCAAACAAGAAGCTGTGACCAACACATCATAACTATTTCAGGCACAAGATTTTGTAGCACAGTTCATAGTGTTAGTATCTATGTTATATGTCGATTCTGTCTTCAAACTGCCCCAGCCAGAGCCGAATTCTCCCTCATCTGACTTCCTACTGCACTTGTCTACTCTCAGGATACCTATCACATTCTACTTTAGATTCCAGTAATTAGCATCCACGCATTATTTTCCCTGCTGGGACTATAAACTCCTCGAAGACATAAACCATATTGAATGCATTTTTATATCTCCTACCATGCTCTTGCATGCTCAATAAATAGTTGTTGAAAGAATAGATAGGAGGATGGATCGTTGGAGAAATGGATGGATGAATACGTGCGTGAGTTATCTTTGCAAATTTGTTGGCTAGTACTTCTATTGATATCCGTCAAGGACAGATGACTCAGAGATGTAAAATACAGTGTCATAATCATGCCTGATAATGATGCTACGTTTGCCGCAAAACTGATAAATCTGATAAGGTAGTATACACTAAATACCCATAATATGCTGATAATGCGTAGAGTTTCCTTTCCCACTAATAGAACCGAATCCTTCCGGATATTTCCAACACATCAGAGCTCTCCAGGAGGCTGCTTTTGTTTTAAAGAAAAGGGAACTAAAACAGAGTGGTGAAATGTTCTGCATCACACACTACCTAGGAGAATCAGTGAAATTAATGGGTATATGAGTTATCTATTGATACACAGCAAATTGCCCCAATGTTTAGCAGCTACAGTAGTCAACATTTATTATCTCAGTTTCTCTGGGTCTGGAATTTGGATGTGGTTTAGCTGGATGCCTCTGACTCGAGTCTCATAAGGTTACAATTCAGAGGTTGGCTGAGGCTGCTGTGATTTCATGGCTAGAGTGGGAGGATCCATTTCCAAGCTCACTCATGTGGCTGGTGGCAGGTCTTGGGTCCTTGCTGATTGTTGGCTGGAGCCATCCATTCCTGGCCTCATGGGCCTTTCCACAGGGCAGCTGACACATGTCATCTTGCATCCTCCAAAGTTAAGGCCCCAAGAGAGTGAGAGAGAGAAAGGAAGACATAAGTCAGTCTTTTTGTAACCTAACCTTGGAAGTGACACCCATTGTGTTGGCTGTATCCTGTTTGATAGAAATGAGTCACTAGGTCCTGCCTGGACTCAAGGGGAGGAGATGACATAAGGGCCTAAGTACCAGGAGGCTGGGCTCAGTAGGGACTGTCTCAGACACTGTCACCCGTAGTGGGTCCCCAGGGCTCCCGGAGGACCATCTGCAAGCTGCCTCTTGCCCGTCTGTACATACAGTGTTGGGTCAGAAATTGGTGCCAACCAGGAAACCATAGAAGCAACCTGTCTGAAAAGTGAAATCTCTTTTCTCCATTTGGACAGAAGGCAAAAGGTAAATGTGGCTTCTTGCTGGGAAGTTCCACCAACAGCCCTTCCCAACCTGAGCACCACCTAAGCCTCCCACCGTCACTGTCCAAACTTTCTTTAATAGATGGTGATGGATTTTGGGGACATTCAAACCAACGTATAGCACAGATTTGCTCTTCGCCCGCAAGGGGCACACCAGGCTGGAGCCCCCTGGAATGGCAGGATTGCTTTGCCAATGGGATCAGTGACCTAAATGGCAAGTGTGTGAGTAGAAGAAGAAGAAGAAAAAAATCCTCTTGAGGGTTGGTGAAAATGAAACCCCATTCTGAAACTAGTTATCTCTTGTATTGGAAATGAATGCCTTGGATTCACTAAAATCCCCTAGGAACGTATTCCTTTGTGTCTTTTAAAGGGAGGATTGTAGGATAGATAGAATCAAAGAGATACAGAATCCTGGATGAGAAGCAGAGGGTATTTTTGAGCCCCTTTTGCTCCGAGTGGTCATTTGCCCTGAAAGTCCAGTGTTCCTGCCAAATCTCCTTAACTCCTTAAGCGAGATAATGACATTTTATTAAAGAGCAATTGCTAGATTATTAGCCACTGGGCTTAAAACACTGAAGTGTCATCATTCTCCTGCTTCCCTTGGCTCGGATCAACGTGGTTTAAGCTGCTTGTGAGATGTGAAGTTCATAGCCAGCAGTTCTCCTCGCGTCCGCTCAGAATTAACCAATAAATTAGCATAACTAAGTGAGAAAGGGTAAAGACGAAGCCGGTGTCGAAACTGGGAGGCCAGGGCCTGGGTCATTTTGAATATGAAATGAAGCACGGTTTATGTTTTGTATTTTATGGGTTTTAAAACAAAGCTCAAGTCTAACATTAAGGATCAAGGTCAGGATGTTATCTTTTGTGGGGTGAACGGGGTGGGGGTGGCGAGGTCACAGCTCATGCCCGAGACTCGGCCCCTCCTTCCTCTGTAACATTTATTTTCCCGAGCTTCTGTCTAATTAATATAAGGCCTTGCTCGAGCACACTGGCCCTCATTGGGCCTGTCACTCGTTAATCAAGCGACCCTTCTAGCCTTGGGTAATGACCTTGAAAGAATATATCAGCCCATGATGGCGGAAGTGAGGAATTAAATTGTTTCTCTGAGTGCTTATGGTCATTGCTGACAATTTATATCTCACAGCTGCCCTGGGCTGGCCACGCTGGCCATTGTGCGGCCATCACTTTCCCGGCCGGGAATGGATTGTTTGCCGGACAGGGGCCAAGCTAGCCTCCTGTACCCCTCCATCTTTATGTTCCTTCCTCCTCCCCCCACCTTCCTTTAATCACGTCTTTGTTCGAGAGGCAGGGATCGTACAAAGTTAAAAGCTTTGTCACGGAGGCCACCAAGAGCCAGAAAGCTTGGGGTGCGTGTGTGTCTGGGCTCGGTCACCCCAGCTTTGTCTCCGGGAACACCGCTCTCGCTGCTGCTGATGTCAGGGCTTAAAAGGGAAGTATCTTGAGAATTACGTGAGCTCCAAACTCATAAGAGAAAAATTACTGGAAATATTAAAAGGCTGCACAGGGTGTATTGTGTACAAGTGATTAAGCCTGAACCCTTTCGGGGTCTGTCTCGGAGGTCAGGGAGATATTGGCTGCTGGTCCTGAGGGGGCCTGGCCGGGATGGGAACTTTCATCCTTTTACCTTTTATGGAGGGATATTTAGACTTAGTGGTATCTTGGGGTACGCTGGTGTAGCTGAAATTGTACCCTCGTACCAAGACAAACATTATCTGTACCTGAAATTAAGCACTGTATATCCGCTCAGAGTCCACGCACCCCTCGTCTTCCATGTGTTGTTCTTGCAACTAAGTGAATTTTAAGAGCTCTTTTCCCATGAGACAGTCTTTTTGTTGTTGTTGTTTCACTGTACTACGGTTGGGTTCGCAAAAGAATTAACAGGGGTACGCTTCCCATTAGCTGAAATCCGGCAAATAAGTAGCGTACCTTTGCATATCTTCTTTTCAGATGCAATTACTGTATTTTTTGTGCATGCAAAAGCTTTATAAATGCAATGGCCTGGCTTGGACTTGTCCTGGGTTTTCTCTTGTATGTAGACATTTGCCAGTGAGCACTCTATGCATGTGCTAAAATTTGCAAGGAGAGAAATCACCAACATGAACGTCCCTGAGTAGGGAGAGAGTCACACCAAAGCGTGGCTTGCGACTCTCACCTCGCTGGCTCCCCGGTCTGTATGTCATTATTGAACAATGCCTTCCATGTGCGTGGGAAGTTCATTTTCCTGGGGTCTGTGTGGCGTGAGTGCTTCTGCCAGTCACAGCTGACCCTTAAGCGTGGGGACAGTCCTTCTTTAGGGGACGGTGCCGTGTAGCGTGGTCAGTGGAGAGCTTCTGTCTCATCGCTCAAGTGCGCTGGCCCTCGGTGAGGATAGGACGTATATTCATTCTGCTCTCAGCCCACCCGGGGAAAATCTGTGTACAAATGTGTAAGACTAAGACCTCTGACCGCTCAAGTGCCAACAAAGGCAGCTTTAATAAAATACAAGCTGACCGCCCGCATGCTGATCCTAAAGAGATGCACATCAAGATGTTTGCCCTGCAAGCGGGCAGCACATGGAAGGCCAGGCTTGCGTCGTTTTGATCTTTGCAGTCCTTACCCTGGCACGTATAGCAGCTTCTATGTAGGAGGATGCTAAAAAGAAAAGAAAAATGAGATGTGTGGCGTGATGGGATTAGTTCATCCATTCCGAGATCAGAACCTAAGAGTGAAGCTCTTTCCTCAGCTCGTTGGGAAACGGTCACAGTGGCAACGCCATGGAGGAGCGGTTTCCCGCTGCCTCACTTTTCTTCTGTCTTCATTCCATACACGTGTTGTCAGGGACAGGCCACCAGACCGAAAGTCACAGTCCTCACTCATTTCCGGTCCTGACGCCGCTCCTCCCTGGAGCATCAGCTTGGTGAGGACCACCCGTTCTCCGTGAACATCAGTGTCTACACATCTTAAATGAAGGGTTTGGACTTGCTAATCTCTGTGGTTCTATCTCGCGTGACATTTCTGTAATTCTAGAGGACCGACTGCCTGTCACTTTCTCAGGGAGAAAGCCAAGTAATGGGAAAGGGATGTGTTTGTGTATATATATATTAAAAAAAAAAAAAGCCCAGGGCTGCCTCTGTGTCTGTACATGGTAGGTGCCCGTAGAGATGGCTCGAACTGGCTGGTGGGAGGAAGTAGGTGACAGACGAGAAATCACTCAGTTCAGATCACCCAGTCTTCTGTCCTTCCCATGCACAGACATTCATGCCACTGACTTTGGGCACAGCGGAGCTGCCAGGATGTCATTTTACTAACATACAGTTCTAGTGATAAGGCTGCTATTTACCTGAAGAGTTTACAAACTGAAATGATGGGGATTTTGAAAGTTTTATTTGCTTTTTCACTAAAGTTCTTAAAATCAATCAACTGTCGCCTTTTGCACAGTGAGTTGGCTGCTTTTTTTTTTTTTAACCATCCTTGCTTTTGTATTTACAATGATGGATATCTAGATTGCTCCATCTAAATATTATGTTTGTTTCAATAAAGGATAGAGTTTCTTCAAGACGGGTGAGTTCTTTGTGAGGTGCATTGGAGAGCCGAGGCAAAGTCAAGGAGAGGAAATTCAGGAAGATGTGAAAGAGAGGAAACATTATCTATCTCCTTTTTTCTTGTCTTGTCTTTCCTTCTTTCAGAACATACACATGAAAAAATTCAGCTTTCGTCCCCCCTGCCCTAGCATCACAAATAAGACAGTAAAATGTGCCAGGTATCCAGGGTGAGTGGCCATTTGCAAGACTGATTTTGCCAGCTGGGCCTGTGAGAAAAGACCACAGGGTATGGAGTGTGCTCATGTGGATGTCAGTGATCTTGGCACACAGGGCAGGGCCACCATCCCACGGGAGACAGCATCCCCCACCACCACCGCCAGGGTGGCATGTAACATGCTGGATAGCACAGTGTGCCAATCCAGGGAGGGTGCATGTGATCATGAGTTCAGAAACTACATAGTAACTGTGTCAGGGCTTAACCTGGAGTGGTAAGAGATCTCATTGTACCAGACAGGTGCTGTGTTCCAGAAGTTCTTTGCTCAGTAGCTTTCATGCATTTAATTGTTGGGTTAGCCTTTAAAAAAAAAAACAAATTTTTGAATTGTAGTAAGTCCCAGATCATTTTATAAGAGGTGGTGTAGCCTGTTCCCATAGTGGGGGTGAAAGATGTAGAAGTAAAAGGATAAGTGAACCCTCCTTCTCTGGGCACAGACTGGACACAGGGCACAACTCAACAAGACAGGAAGGTGCATCCTGTCTCCAGGACATCTAGGCCCTCCTGCCCTAAATTTCTCACTCTGCAACCCAACCCGGTCAAGGCCACTGAGTCAACTGCTCTACTCTCCCCAGCAGCCTCTTCCTTGACGGTCCCAGGTCAGCAGCAGTTTTCCTGAATCCTGACCTTGGGCTGTACACTTGGGGATACAGGGACACACAGTGTCTAGAAGCTCTTCCCATCCCCTCAGTAGACCCGATTTCAAGTTAGAGAGAAAGAACCCCACTGAGATCAAATCCACACTAATTGTTGAAATCAGAATGCAATTGAGTAAGCATTTGTTGAATGAGAAGACCAGAACTTATTTAATCTTCGTGACAATGCTTTGAAGGAGGTTCATTATGTCTGTTTTATGATGTCTTTACTTTTTCCAACTCTGTCATTTTTTTAAAGGTGCTTTTTAATTCAAATGAATTTCGGATTTATTAGTTCCCAATTTTTCACCATCGATTTTTAAAAATTGAATATTTGTTGTGCTCAAAACCAATGGATGTCCATGCTCTGATGCCAAGCTTTACTGATAATAATAATAATGACTTCTTCATCCTATATTCATTAAGTAAAGTCATATAAACGGACAATCAGAGTTTCTGTGCTTCCATGCAAATTTGTTACATTTTTTGCCAAAGAGAAAGGAATTTGGCATTTTCATAAAGGTTTGTGAAATCTTTCTTATCATGGGAAAATATTACCTTTGAAGACTTGGAATTCCTAAGTCCCAGGGCTGTAAACCACTACCTTTATTGGTGGAATTTTAGATATTATAATAAACAGAAGTGAAAAAAACTGGGCAGTGTGAGCATTCACCACTTTGAGCCAGGGTCCCAACTAATAGGGAAACCCGTTCTTGGAGTTTTCCCAGCTTGCTACCTTTTTCTTCTTTCACTGAGTTTTCTCACAATGGCTTCTATGAGAGCCACCAGGAGACAGGAGAGAGGTGTGCGGGGTTGGGGACAGAATGAGCATGGGATTCAATATGAGACACAGATATCACCCCCCAATCCCCACCCTGTCTGTCCTGTCTGTAGGGTTTGTCTGTTTCTATAAGTGAGAGACGAACAGTACTATTCTGACGGATTCAGCGTTAGGGACGCAATGACTGCATGGAACAAAGGATTATTCATATCATTATTATTATTGCTATTATTAATGGAAGCTCATATTCATCATGCTTTGTTATGTGCCAAACTCCACTCCAAACTCTTTTCAACAATCCTTTAAGGTAGATATTGTTTTCTGCATCTTATAGATGAAATTCCTCAGCTAGATAGTAAGTCTATGTTCTAATCGACTACACAAGGGTAACCAACCAACCAACAAGACCTAGTTTTAGCTTGATAATTTAAGGCTAGGATTCCCTAACTGCTTTGAAAACAGGTAGCTAGTAGGGATTTCTTTTGTTCATTTTCTTTGGTTTTGTTTTTTATACTCTGATATTCTGACGTGTTGTATCCTGTCATCTGGACTTCTTAAGGGTCCAAAGATTATTTTGTATACTATATTCTGTGATCATTTTTCTGGTCCCTCTGAGCTTGATTGGGAGTTTATATCTTCAATCTCTCTAGAAATATTAGCTGTGCCAACATATTATCAGTATCACTCTGGTATATAATGACCTCTGTCCTTCATTTTCCTGTATTATTTTATAGACTCTTCAAAGTTACAATCTATGTTTTCATAATCATCTTTTTTTATCCAGTGTTAATAGTAGGTGCTAAGTAAATATTTGTTAAATTAAATCGATTTTGTCTGCATTTGCATTGAACTCCATAGATAAACTCAGTTTATTCATTCAGTTAACATTTATTTCATGTCTACCTCATATATTTGCTAGACACCAAAAGTTTGTAGGGAGATTGTGTGGAGACAGGAGATTTTTCCAGAGCAGACAGGGCTGAGAGGTGAGGACACCTCAAGGGGAGTTTTAAGACAACTTGGCTGTTCTTCTAAACCCATTGGAAGAAAAAGACCAACATTTATTAGCTGAAATTTACCAAGACAATTATTTTATCATTTTATAATTTTCCAAAAAATCTCTCTCCTCAAGTGAAAGCTCACAATTAATCTTTACTTAATATGTGAATTTAGAAAAACTTAACATAGGTTTATTTGGCTCTGCCATTATAATTTTAGTTTTCAAACTTAAGCTTGAAGACAAAGGATTCTATAATTCCAATTTTGATCTATAGAATTTGCTGGAACTTATGGAAAGTTTCAGAAAATGAAACTTTAGGGATTATTACACATCATCATAAAATAAAACAATTGTAGAAAGATACAAGTGTCTTCCGTTAAATCTTTTTAAAATTGAGATTTGAAGCAACACTTTTAAAATGGGTTTATTGTCTAAAAGAAAAACTCATTGTTCTATTTCAGACTTGAGTTTGTGAAAAAGTGCCTGGCAAAAAATTAAATCAGGTTTACAATGAATCTCTATAAACCAACCCCAAATGGCAGCAGTTTCCATACTTTTTTTTTTATTTTTAAACATGATTTACCTTGAACCTAAAATACTATAATTTTAGTTTCTAAAAAAAAGCATCAGGTGTTTTTTTTTTTCTTTTGCTCAAATTATACTGTTAGTAAACACTTCGTTTTCTAGAAATTTTTGTTTTGACAATGAAATAACCTTAATTCCTAGTAGTTTGTGAGCAGTACTACGTAAATATCTGAGTACCGTGTATTACTGAAATGGTGTCACAGGCAAGTAACGCCTGGTTAAAAAAGTAGAGGTCCGTGTTGTGGGGACACTTTGGGCCGCTCTAGTGGGAGTGCTATATACAGTGTTGGGGCTGCCTTCTGGAACTTTCCGCCATTGAAGTCCCTGGGAACAGAGACACCGATGAAGCAAGAACAGAAAGACAAGACAGGTGGCAGGTAACCAGGAGGAACCAAAGACAGAGAATAGCAATCTCCTTTGGAAGGTAAAAAATGGAAAGGAATGAAATTTCAGTCAACCAAAGTATGTGGTTCTGAAAGATGGATAATTTATGAATTAGAATGAATAATAGGCCCAATGTAGAGAAGAATGGGAAGAAGGTAATAAGGGAGGAATTTTCTTTTTTTAAAAAAAAAAAAAAGAAAAAAAAAGGAAAGGCAGGCCAGGTACCATATCTCATGCCTGTAATGCTAGCACTCTGGGAGGCCGGGAGGGGAGGATTGCTTGAGGTTGGGAGTTCGAGACCAGCCTGAGCAAGAACGAGACCCCCTCTTTGCTAAAAACAGAAATATTAGCCGTCCAAGCTACTCGGGAGGCTGAGGCAGGAGGATTACTTGAGCCCAAGAGTTTGAGGTTGCAATGAGCTGTGAAGACACCACGGCACTCTACCCCGGGCGACAGAGTGAGACTCTGTCTCAATAAAAAAAGAGAGAGAAAGGCAAATACAACAATAATTTAGAAATACATAACACAGAAAAATCTTAAAAAGATATTCATTAAATGTTGAATGTTTAATCTTAGGTAAATGAGGAGTGAAAGAAAAGGGTCTCTAACCAAGAATGCAGAAAACATTTTTTTTTCCAATCAAAACTTTCTCTATTCTGATTTACTGATAGTCTGATAGTTTGTCATACACCACCATCAATTAGAAATACTAGAAAAATGCTTAGGCTTGATGTCAAGAAGGATGGGTCATTTTGAGTCCTCTGGAATTTAGCAGATCACCCCTTTATCCCTGAGAAGTTGATGGGCTTGGAAACGTTTATATCTATCTGCTTACTTACATCAGACTTGGGAAATTCACATTTTCCATTAGCAGACAATGAACACCACTTAGTGCTTTTGAGACTTTTCTGGACTTTGCAAAATCACCTTGCCCTTGCTGCTCTGCCTCTTACAAGCCACAGATCTCTCTTGGAGCTGTTTTACTCTGTGGCATGATGGCCACGGATCTGCTTAGCTGAGAAGACATGTTAACCTTTTAATGGCAAACCGGTCACCAAATGCCCATCCAGGGCCTTTGAAAGACTTCTTTGTACTTGGAAATGAAGGAAGGCAGTAGGAAGAATAGGGAGAAAAAAAAAACAGCTACAGGGTAATTTAGATCAGATAGACAGAAATTTTTTTCTTGCAACATAATCTGTTAAATGGTCATGACTGAAGAAGTTGGCTGTATCTCTCTCTTCCTAGGTCTTTGAAATTCTTATTTCTGTGCAGTGGTACGTCTTGCTTAGGGAAGGGTGTCTCTGCTGCCACACTGGGAACTAACTGTCCCCCTCTGCTGAGATTTTGGATGCAGGTCTCCTCTTGGTCCCCAGAGTGGGAGAGTAATGGTGGTTTATCTTCACAGAAGATTAGGGACTTGTGGATAAAGTGACTTCTCAAAATGAGTTATTTGGCAAAAGCTAATTGGGCAAGGTGATAAAAAAGGAACTAATTGGAAGATAACAAAAGTAAATCCTAGTTGTATACATACCTCTTTATCCAGGGAAATGAGACCTAATCACATGAAAAAGTAAGTAACATTTCCAAACTGAGTCTGTGTACTGAGTACTGAGTCTCACATCTGTATTTTCAATAGCCTGTCAGAAGAAAGAGGTGATCTCAGTGACTAGCAGTAATCCATGTAGCAGATACTCTAAGTGACCCGTGTCCCTGAGACCTGCCCTGTCCACTATGACAGCCTGTGGCCGCATGCGGGTAACACACACCTGAAATGTGGCCAGTCCTAACTGAGGTGTGCTCTCCATATCAAATGCATTGCCTGTTTCAAAGACTTAGTACTGAAAAAAAACAAATATTTCAATAATGTGTTTTATGTTGATTAGATGTTGAAATGATGCTTTGGGTAATATATTGGGTTGAATAAAATATATACTAATAAATAACCATAAAATACATTATTGAAGTTAATGTCACCTGTTTCTTTTTTACCTTTTTAAATACGACTACTAGCGAACTTAAAATTACACATGCAGATTGCATTTGGAGCTCACATTGTATTTCTGTTGGACAGCACTGCTTAGACCTGAACTATTCAGGGACTATATTTCTATACCTGATGGATTCTTCAGGTGTTCTAGCAGATAGAAGTGATTGGGGACTTAGATTCTCCCCCTTTCCCCAGTGACTCTTCACGAATAACTTTTGGGAATTGGGGTATAACTACCCCAGCTCTCTCACCTCATAGGTGCAATAGCTCTAAGATATATGTTTTTGCAACATTTCCAATATTTTTCCTGCAGTTGCCCACTGGGTCCCATTCCATGCTGGCTTTCCTTGCTCTTCCCAAATAAACCATATGCCCTCAGATTTCTCACCTTATGGACTGAGCCAGCTAACTCAAAACTAGAGTAGTCAGGGAAGAAAGCTGTAGTGTTAGATATGGCATTAGCAAGGAAGATGGGATTTGCAGAGGTAGATGGGAAGAGACATTCATCTGCACATTTATTCATCCAGGAATTTTATGCATAGATATGGAGAAAGATATCATGAAGGCAGAGATGACTGTGTCTATTGGTATAACAGGAGAAGATAAATATTTCTGGAATAAAGGCAATGAGTGGGACACAGAGGTAGGACAATGCACAGAGCTTCAAATATGAGTGATGTCCATTGCTTTGCAGTCTTGTAGGCCACTGGGAGCTTCTCACCGCAGATGTTGAGTGGCGGAACAATGCGGTTACCACAACACATTAGGGAGTGTCATCTCAACGGGACAATGGAAATGAGATAGGAGACTGAAGGAGGACAGGTCAGCTCAGCCTGCAGGATTTGTCATGGGAGGAGGAAGACTTCATGCTGGAGGCAGAAGTTGAAAGGAGTAATTATCCTAAATGTGCATAGTGTTTATCACACATTTTCACACACTTGCACTCATTGGTGCTCCATGAATCCAGTGAGGCAAACACTTGCAAAGAAGGAAGGGATGGCAGGGCTCAAAGTGTGTCTAGAAAGGAAAGCATCAGAGATGAGACTCATGGCAGGGAGAACAGAGACTTCAGCGAGTATCCGTCTGTCCATCCGCCCAAACCATCCAGCACATGTTTACCAAGTACCTACTGTGTGCCAGACATTGCTCTGGGCTTTGGAAATACAGCAGTGAGCAAGTCAGACCGAGTTCCTGCCCTATGGGAGTTCACACGATGGAAATCAACAGGGAATGAAGGAAGGGAAATTGATTTGGGGAGAAAGTGATGATTATGGTTTTAGGTAGATTGGTCCCAGGGTTCAATTTTCAAATGCAAATACCTAGTGGTCTACCTGTCATTTCAGAGAAAGTGCAGAGCTGGAGGTGTGTCTGAGCATTACCTGCAAAGAGATGATATTTGAAACTTCTAATCACTATCCTATAGCCGCTACATGTCATGTGTCACAATATCGAACATGTAAACGGTCAGATTTGCATACAGGGTAAAAATGATAAACTTTGGTCACTTGAATATATTTTTTGTGTGTACATGAGTTTGTGTATCTCTTGTGTATAGTTAATATATATGTGTGTATAAATGTGTGTATGTTTATATATGTATATATGCACACTAGTATTGTCTCTTTTTTACCCTATTTTATTTTACTTTTTATTTTTTTAATTTTTTTTATTTAAGAATATTACGGAGGTACAAATGCTTTGGTTATATACACTGCCTTTGTACTGCCCAAGTTAGAGCTACAAGTGTGCCCAGCCCCCAGACATCACGCACCATACGCATTAGCTGTGAGATGGGAGTATTTTCTTTTCTAACCATATAGTTCTGTGGACACCTGCCATGGCAGAATGTCGGCCCCGAGGTACATTCTACCCTGAGGACATGCTGCTTTAACTTCCTCTGTACAGCTCAAGCTATAAGAGGCAAATTAACATAGTTCTCCTACCTAGCAGTGATTATACTTAGCGTTAAGATTTTGTGGGACTTGTGTAACTTTCCAAATGCATTTGTATAGGGTCAAGGAACTGTGCTATTAAAAGAACCCATGGGTCCGTGTTCACTGGTGATGGTCAAGAGTTAGCAGTAGAGGTGCTAACATGGTTTTCTCTGCTCTCTGTCTTTGAATGTAAATTTATTTCATAGGGATTACTTAGCTCTGCTTACAGCCCATGCATGGCAAACGACCAATGGAAACAATGTGTTTGCGTTTGCACGGAGAATGTAGCATTTTGAATGACTCTACATCATCTTCCAGATGCGCTTGTTTGACTGGTTGTAGCCCATCAGTCCAGCCACACAATCAGTCGGTTTGAACAGCTGGTCGGATGATCAAAATGGTTAGGCGTAGATAAGGCTCAAAGAAATGTCTCCTAAATAGAGTCCCAGATTCCTCCATGACAGATTTTAAATGGTCCCAGATTCCCCCCAGCCATAAATCACTTCAAGGGGTTGTTTTCCAGCCTTTGCACTATTACATACTTCTAAAGAAACCATATCCTTATTTGTTCTCCCTCTGCTCTTTTTCCATCTCTCTTTCTCTTCTCTCTCCCCTCTCTCCTTTCCTCCTTTCCATCCTAGTTTAAGCCCTACCTCGTTGACTTCAGGCCCACATTCCATGTTCATTACTCAAGAATCCCTTCACGTATTTGCCTTGGTCGCCATTAGCCGGTACCCCCTGCTCCACTTTAAGGTGGTGAGTCTTGCACATTCCCAAGTGCACAGAATGGGTAATTGGCAGCCTGGGAAGTTTAATAAAGAGACGACATGACTTGCTGGGACCCCTTTGTGGTGCACACAAATCCGATTCAGGTCAGCGCAAGTTATGCAGATGGAGGTGTGGACAGGGGCCTTCAGAGAGCGCATTTCCCAGCCTGGGGAGGTGGGGTGGTCTTATTAACTTTGGAATAGTAAGTCATCCAAGGTGAACAAAATGCAGTCTCTGTCTTTCAGATTTCATAGTTTACTTGAAGCCTCAGACGAACAATTAGAATATGGCATGATCGGTGTGATGACTGTGGTTTATACGAGATGGCATGGGAAGACAGAATGAACAGCACATGATGAATTATGCTGGGGTTAGGGTGGGGCATTCATTCCACGCAAATCTCTTAAGCACTTACTATCTAGGTACTGGGGGAACAGTGGCAAACGGGGTCGACAACATACCTACTCTCCTGGAGCTTAAACTCGAGTGGGGTAAAACAACAAGCAAACAAATAAAGAAGAAAAATGTCAGGTAATAATAACCACTATGAGAAGGATTAAAATAGAGTGGTATAACAGCAAGTGGGCAGATAATGCCTTTAGATTTGTTGACTGGGGATGTCCTCTTAGAAAAGGCGACATTGTAGCCAAGATCAGAATGACAAGGAGAAGCCAGCCATTCCAAGATCCTAAGAAAACAGCATTCCACGGAGAGGGAACAGCTCATGCAAGGGTCTTAAAGGAACACGCTGGGCAGGTTTGAGACAGGGAAAGAAAGGAAAACTGGATCGAGGCGGGGCTGGTACGAATGAAGTGGGAGAAGTGGTCAGAGGCCACATCGTGCAGAACTGTGAAGTGTGACTTGTAGTCTAAATGGGACAGGAAACATTGAAGAGAGAGAGTGGTGTGCGCGTGGGGTGGGGCAGTCTGGGGTAGAGCACAGCAAAGAAGAGACGAGAACTAGGTGGATGGCAGGGAGGTCGTGCCATTTTCAAACACAACCAGGGATCCGGGTTTTAATGGGCGTGTAGAAATGCTTTGGGTGGGGGAGGGAGGAAAGGCATTTTAAAAAGAAGTAATGCTCTGGGAGGCTGAGGTGGGTGGATTGTTTGAGTATAGGAGTTCGAGACCAGCCTGAGCAAGAGCAAGACCCCATCTCTACTGAAAATAGAAAGAAATTAGCTAGACAACTAAAATATATATATATATAAAAAATCAGCCAGGCATGGTGGTGCATGCCTGTAGTCCCAGCTCTTCGGGAGGCTGAGGCAGGAGGATGGCTTGAGCCCAGGAGTTTGAGGTTGCTGTGAGCTAGGCTGACATCATGGCACTCTAGCTGGGGCAACAGAGTGAGACTCTGTCTCCAAAAAAAAAAAAAGAAGTAACAGAACTGACATGGCCTAAATATGAAAATATTCCCTTCTAATAGCCACCATGGTGACCAACTTGTTTCCGTGAGAATCAAGGCCAAAGTCAATGTGGCTATGCCAGAGGAGGCAAGACCTTGCAAATACCTAATTAATTATCATTAACTTTGTGCACACACATTTCTCTGTGACGCTGTACTTGGGATGGATTTGGTCCACTGCCATGGAATTTCTCCGTCCATCAAAGAGTCCAAAAGTTGCTTTGAGTGTTAACATTTGAGCCTTTGTAGATTCGGTACAGGAATATATTTTCCCTGAGATTTATTCAAACGACATCACAGACACTCAGTGCAGTTTTTATTTTGGTAGAAGTGTGGAAGACACACAGCCTGCTTTGACAAAGGAGGAGACAGACACACGGCTCCTATTTCTGCCGTTGAAGGCCTACATCTCGCTAAGTCCCGGTATTCATTCATTCATGTCTGGATGATAACGTACCATCGCATCTGTGTACGTCTCCAATATGCGTTATCCTGTCCAGACTGTGTGTTGCCTGTTTTTGATGATGACTGGTTGTATGATGGAGAATGAGTTGAGTATGATGCAGGGTTGTCCAAAGTTCAGCACTTGCTATTTCCCCTAACCAGTTCCACGTGATAAAATGAAAGCTTTCTGTGTGCGCTCCACTCTTCCTAACTCACACGTGTGTAACGACAGTCCTGAAAAACTGTGTGTCTGTGCTTGATCCTTTCACCCACGTGGAGTATTCCATGGTGGTATCTCAAATCTTTTTCCTGCAACACGCCTGCTCCTCCTCCTCCTCCTTGTATAAAGAGGAACAATGTAAAAAGGCTCTAATTACTGGATCTAACTTTTTTCAAAAAAGGTAGACATTCTTTCCAGAAGCTTCTTAGTTACCCTAAACCCTGATCCTTCCACATGGCGCATCTCACCCATTTCACAGATGAAGGAGTTGAGGCCGGGGGAAAAATAATTTGGTATACCAGTGGCAGAATGAATTCACCAACCCCTCTGTGAGCCTTGACGATGTGTTCCTAGAGTGTGGCCGGGTGGGTCCCAGTGGCTTTGGTTTGCTAACAGGATCAGTGGGCACTTGGGGGAGGTCATTTTATATCAATACCAAATCATCAACATTAAGCCTTTTCAAAAGGACCGTATCTGTTGTCCTTGGCACCTGCCTCGGTCCTAACATTTGTAGAGCATCTTTTGTGTCTAGATACTAACCTAATTTAACCTCGCGAAAATTTCGTGAACTCATCCTAATCATTCCTCTGGATTGGTGGGGTGGCTGAGGATGAGACAGGTTAAAAATGTGTAATCTCGAGAGTAAAAAGCGGCGGAGGTGAATTTCATGCATTCTCTGCTAGTGACTCCAGGACTCTTTTCACGGTGGCCATGCTGGAACAGCCTGGTTTAAGCAGTTCTTCTTTCTAGGGGTCATTACGGGGTGGGGATTGAACTGAAAAGAGTCCAGACTTCAGCCCAACAACTGAGGATCTATCCTGTAAATAACAGTTAAGCCTAATTCATTCTGGATGCTCCACTATGCCTTGTGTTTCTATTTTATTCCCTCTCTTTACTGATACAGCTTCACTCTTCTCCCCCCACCAAAATCAAACACCTGAACCAGGTTGTGCCCAGTCAAAAAAGCTATAGGCAGCCATGAGGACACAAAGCTTTGCTAAAACTGGGGTGTGTGTGGAGTACATCCCAGGAGAGTCAGTAGAAAACTAAGAGGACCAGAGACAAAGGAGGCCTTGCGAAGGAAGCAGCAATTCACTTGTGAGCCCGGGGAAGGGGCCAGATGAGAAGGGTCACATTGGAGCCCTTGAGGTAATGCTGTCTATTACACGCTGCACAGTTTAGAATGGATTTCCAGACGCAAAATATGCATTATCGCCTTGGTTCAGCCAGGAAGAGGGCTCTCCCAGGCCGTATGCATATTAAAGTGTGTAATCTTGCCGTTACTATGGGGAAATAATTTACAGGATCATACAACCTGCTGTCTCCTGTCATCTGCTGGGACCCTGTGGTTGCCGTGGCTGCACATGGGGACTTAGCTACCGAGTTAATGTCACCCACTGTGTAAAATTGCACCTAAGCGGAAGGAGGAGGCTGATTGGTCGTGGTCAGGGCTGCATGTGGTGAAGGCTTAACTAAGAGAAAAGCCATCTGAACCCCCCGCGGCTCTTGGTGAGGGCGTGTCACAGCCAGGCCTGACACAGGGACCTGCGCTGGTCTCAGAGCGTAGGATCATTCTGGCTGATACGCACGAGCATTCTGTCAGCGGGTCTGGGCTTGACTTTAGAGCGTTTCCTCGGCGCTCTGTGTTAGCCTGAGAATGGAGGTATGCAACAGGGAAAGGAAATCTGCAAGCCAAGCCGACACTTCCTGTAATACAGTTTTATTTTGGCGGGAACAGAGGTAGGAAGGCATGGGAGATTGAGGAAGGTAGGGTCGAAAAAAATGAGGGAGACCTTATCCGTTAGATTTCTTAGACATTCCTAAATGCCTGGTCCAGGCCAGGTGGCACTGTTGGGAGTTTGCAAGTACTAATGTTTCATGAGAAGATAGATGAATTTGCTGTTAAAAAACTCAGCATCTCAGATCAGACCAGGCCCAGGGCTTAGGAGACTGCAAGTCCCAGTCCACAATGAAACAGACACAGACCTTGAGCGAATCCTTTATCAACTCTGGGTTCCTACTGTCTTCACCTGCCACGTGGGGAAGTTTGAGCAAGGTGAACTTCAAAATCCCTTTCTCCCTGCCCTCAACCTGTGTTAGTGTCCGCTCCCACCTCTTTGTTGTTTCAATATGCGACACACTGTCCAGGCGGCTGCCCTGCACACAGTAGGGGCTCAGAGGACACCATGTGGATAAGAAGAGAACCTCTGGGGCCACAGTGCCAAGTCCCTGAGCACCAAGCAGGAACGGTTCTGCTCCGACAAGCCCGTCCGCGTTAACACGTCCCTGGACCTTGTTTCTGTCCTGCAATGCCTCAAGTTTCCCGTCCCTGGGGACAGTGACAGTGCGTCGCAAGGCAGGCGGGAGAGTCTCACAGTGTCAGCTGCTGGGGGGAAAAAGCGAGGGGCAAAACCTGGGATTCTGAGAGGACCCGGCAGAGAACTGATGCAAGAAGTGAAGTTTTAAGCCTGAGCAGTCATCAAGTGTTGAATCCTTTAGACTCACAGCCAGACAGGCTGGAATAACTTCGTGCTGATCCACACTTGCTGGGCTTCTCCTTTTATGGCTACTCACTTTTCGCCTTTTTGTTTTATTTTATTTCCTTCAGTGTGCCTCAGCTCTAGTCATCGGTTAAGAGTGACGGGCTGGGGAATAGTAAGTGGACAGGTTTCCTAGGACTAAGGAGACAAATAGCCCCTTGACTTTGCAATCAAGCCAGACGGATAGTTCATTATCGAAGGGGGTAGAAGGAAAGAAATCAGTTACAGAGAAAGGGAGCAAGTGGTCAGCCCCACGCTTCACACCCTGCCTCTCGCACGTGACGTAAGCCTTCTCGGGGCGGCAAGGATTTGATGATGATGATGATGATGATTATTTGCTTATCTCCACAATCGGGCGGTGTACATGCTGGCATTCTGCATTTAGACAGCAGCGCAGGGAGGATATACATATATATTTATATTTATTGTATTTTTTTCAAGCACATCCATCTGAAAAGGCTAGGGTTGATTAATATTTTCCACTGTCCGGTAACCATGGCAATAGGGTCAGCAGATATAATACTTAATTTAATCTTCCAGCTGCCTCAGTGTGCTTCACCAGTGTCCCGAATAATAGAAAGCCTTTTTCCTCTCTCTCTCTCTCCCCCTCTCTCTTTCCTCTCGTATATTATCATCTTTGCCACTGGCTCCCTCACATGACCCAAAAGGAATACACTGGGTTTTTTCCCCCTCATTTCATTTTGTATATGCACTTAAAATAAATTCCTGTGCGATTCCGCTTCCCACCCCGAGCCAGTTCCCCCCTCCACAAAGCCAACCACCCTCTTCCCCCCACCACCCTCCACCTCCGCTCCCCCCACCACTCCCCCACCCAACACTCCCAGCAGCCAATCTTCACGGAATGACAGGAAACATGGGAAGCTCCTGATGGCTTTCATAGCTGCACGGTAAGGTTTATGAAACACACTCCTCGGCCAAATGAACCCATGCCGACTTTGCTCCCCGCCGCAGACCCCGGCGATTGGCTGAGAGCGCCTGGCTGGTCCGATTTGCTCTCCAGGTGGGTTAAGTGCGTTGCTTTGTCTCCATTTGGCCCAATTCCCTTGTGTCCTCTCCCCTCATTTCCCTTCTCTTTCCTTCCTCCTCCTTCCCTCTGGCAATTATCTTCTTCTTCTTCTCTTTATTTATTTTTTTAAGCTACCGTGTCTTTGCACACTCTCCATATTTGGTTGGTTCTAGCAAAATGGAGAGATTGGTTTTGAAACCTGGGTAGACTGTTACGCAGAAGCAAATCAAAAAAAAAAAAGCAAAACAGTTTGGGAAGGAAGGAAGGGGGTTGAGGCTGGGGAGGGATAAATTTGTTTCTCCCGCTTTCCAAAAAGCTGATGGGAATTCTTTGATTGGAGTTCACTTTGTTTCTTCCGTCCTTTGGTTTATTATCCTGCCACTGTTTATATGCCATGGCTATTCAAAGAAAACATTAAGAGTAAAATAATACTTTCTTCCCAAAGCTGGGGACTGGGGTGGACTGGTGAGGGAGGTATTTAAAAGACAGAGGGAGAAAAAAGGAAAAATGGTTGCAGTATGGGTTGTAAGAAACTGTAGCAATTTTCACATTTCTGTTTATTTATTAATCAGAGTTTTTATTAATCCTGTCATTGACTCAAACAATAAGCATATTTTCCCATTTATGTCCCCCCCCTTTTGTTGTTGTTCTAGAAAACAATTGTTGTTTTGCTCTAGAAAAACAATTTCTAGAGCAAAACAGTATTGTTTTTTTAAATGAGGAAATGAGTGACTATCACTCTCATTTCTTCCTCTGAGGAGCACAAACCCCAGTCTATTCCTTAGGAATTTCTCATCTCACTTTTGGAACAAGCAGGTCAAAAATGTGACAAGAAAATGCCAATTGTGTATCCATTGACTTTGGTCTAAAACGGGGCCAATTTAGTTGATTCCATTTTCCCAAAATGGAGGAGGCATCCCCCGTCTTTCTTGGATACAGTGTTTCGTGCAGATGTGCATCCAGTATCCTTGCTCTTCCAGGGCTGTGCTCTGTGGCTTCTCCCCATTGCCCCATGCAGGAAATAGTGTGTCCAGTGCAGTCGTAACATTGTAACAGACAGGTTGGTAATCGAAAGCCCCAGGAGCCGGGTTAGGGACCGGAGGACAATGGGATTGTGGCTATCAATCTCCCAGAGCAGGTGCCACTACGAAGCCACCACCACCATGAGCAGACACATGGCAGTCAACCCCTTTGGCACACAGGTCTCATTGTTAAGCCATGTGACATTTCTCAGGCAGAGCCTTTACATGTGAATAGTTGTGACTTAAAGCCGAAGGAAGCCCATAGTTGTCACCATGTCCAACACCACAGACATGCTCAGAGACATAGATACCTGTGGATTTACCCTGGGCTGCTCATGCTATTTACCTAAGTGGCCGTGATACATAGGTGTGGGAATGTGACACATGCAAACAGCTAAGTGAGGATATACAGGCACGTACCTCTGGCTCATCACCATGGCTACAGATGCCTCACAGATGAAATCATGGATGACCAGAGGCCACGGGCCCTGTGGTTCGAATGCTGATGCCCATTCATCAGGGAAGGACCACACAGCTTTGGTTAGAACACGTCTTGAGAAAGCTGAAAGGGGACCAACAGTTCCAAGTGAACAGGACACAGGAGGCTTGATCATCTCGTCGGGAAGCCACATGACACAGCAGTGAACACACCATAGCAGGGTTTGCCACCATGGTTCGACTTATTGTGTCAGTGTATCAGGGAGGTGCTTTCAGGTTACAAGGAGCCAAGACAATCTGACTTTGCCCCAGTGGGTGGAGTCTGTTTTAGTAATACCCAGGGAAATGAGAAGCATCTCATGAGCACACAGCTCAGGATCAGAAAGAGCAGGAATATCATTTGGGGACATTCAGCGTCTCTAGGGGGTGAGCATCCTGTCTTCATCTCATGAGGGTCCCAGGCCGTTTTCTCACTCTGTCAACAACTAACGTCTATTATTCCCACTCTAGCAAGGTCACTGAGTCCGAAACTGGGTATACACGAGAGCCCATGACCTCTTTCTGCCGTGGTCCTTAGCTTCTGTTCCATCCACCATGTTTTGAGTCCCTTGACAGATCTGAAGTCCACATTCCCATGAGCAAGTCCACACACAGCGTAGAGCAGCTTCTTGGGCCAGGCCATCACATGGGCCATTGTCCCAATATCTATGACTGCCTTGGGGTTGGGACCCATCTCTGGCACTTTTTTTTTTTTTTTTTTTGAGACAGAGTCTCACTTTATTGCCCAGGCTAGAGTGAGTGCCATGGTGTCAGCCTAGCTCACAGCAACCTCAAACTCCTGGGCTCAAGCAATCCTGCTGCCTCAGCCTCCCAAGTAGCTGGGACTACAGGCATGCGCCACCATGCCCGGCTAATTATTTTTTCTATATATATTAGTTGGCCAATTAATTTCTTTCCATTTATAGTAGAGATGGGGTCTCGCTCTTGCTCAGGCTGGTCTCGAACTCCTGAGCTCAAATGATCCGCCCACCTCGGCCTCCCAGAGAGCTAGGATTACAGGCGTGAGCCACCACGCCCGGCCTAATCTCTGGCACTTTTAACAGTGGTCACTTACCAGAGCCATGAGGTATGCAGGAAGCATAGTGACCTCTTCACAAAGGGCATGTGGGCCATGGTGGCCTTTTGCATGTTCTCAGCCACTACTTTTAATCATTAAATGTTCCAGGGTCCTCGCCTTGACGCTGCCTGGCAGGTCTTGCTAGACTTTATCAAAGAAAAAGCCTGTGGCAGGGGGGGGAATATGCATTTTCCAAGGCGATTTCCTTAATGTCCTTGTAGAAGTTCCCATTTATATTCAAAATGGCCTAACCACAGGTTTCTTGATCTGTGGCCTTTTTTTGCTCCATCAGTGACTTTTCATGCTATATCTTCAACCACTTCTCACTGGGTTTACCTCCTGGCGGACAGAAACAGAAAAAAGAGATAACCCGCTATTGTAGGAGACACAGTTTATCAAAGTAAACAAATGACTCTTTGTTTAAAAAAAAAAACCCAACCAGGCCGGGTGAGGTGGCTCACGCCTGTAATCCTAGCACTCTGGGAGGCTGAGGCGGGAGGATTGCTCCAGCTCAGGAGTTCGAGACCAGCCTGAGCAAGAGCGAGACCCCATCTCTATAAAATAAAAAAAAATAAAAAGTAACCCAGCGAGCAACCAAACCTTTCCTGGACAGAGTCCTTCCCCAGAAGGGTAAGGAAGGTGATTGGGATTTCGGGGAACCCTCAGTCCCCTTAAGGACCGATGTCAAGTGTGGTTGTGCGAGTCGCAGCTTCCAAACATGGGGACAGGCGGACACGCTGAGCTTCCAACTTCTCCACACTGCAGCTTTTCTTTCAGGGATCGTTTTAATTTTTCTAATTAATTTTGAGAGCTCTTTGAGACATTTTCCATTTTGTTCACAGTTTGAGTCCTGCTCTGAGGTGTTCTCAATAAATGTCGTGGTGTCTTTAGCGGAATTCTTTCGGCCAGACAGATCCTTCAAAAGAGACTCACATTGCTGTTTAATTTAGATGCCCAATCTGATTGTCAGTCTCAATCCAGCCATGGCTTTGATTATCGACGGTGACCCATAAATCATAAGCACTCGCAACGCATTTGGGGGATGGGGGATGGGGACCCCCGGTTCAATGTTCCAGAATGAGGAGGCTCTGAGATGATGTGATTTCTTCCTGTGATTTGCCGGGGTAGTTTTTCTTCTGAAACGGTTGGCTTATTTTGTGCCAAAGACGGGTCTGTTCCCGACTCTCAAATCGTGCGTGCCTGGGTGTTTGTACGTGTATGTGTGTACCATCATGCGTCATTTAATGACAAAAAAAAAAAATCGTTCTGAGAAATGCATCCTTGAGCGATGTCGTCGTGCTGGGAACATCACAGAGTGTATTTATGCAAACCGAGATGGTGTGGCCTGCTACCCACCTAGCCTGTATGGAATAGCCCATTGCTCTTAGGCTGCAAACCTGTAGCATGTGGCTGTACTGAATACGGCAGGCAACTGTAACACAGTGAGAAGTATTTGGGCATCTAAACATAGAAAACGGACAGTAAAAATACAGCATCAAAAGATAAAGAATTGTGCCTATATAGGGCATCTATCATGAATGGAGCTTGCAGGACTGGAAGTTGCTCTGGCTGAGTCAGTGAGTGAGTTGTGAGTAAATGTGAAGGCCTAGAACATTGCTGTATGCAAGTGTAGACTTTATAAACACTGTATAATTAGGTTACAGTTAATTTATTTTTTAAAATTTTTTTCTTCAACAATGAATGAATCTCAGCTTGTGGTAAATTTTTTAACTTCATAAACTTTTTAATATTTTTTAACTTTTGACTCTTTTGTAATAAATTTAGCTTAAAACACAAATACATTGTATGGCTATACAAAATATTTTCTTTTATACCTGCCTTCTATAAGCTTTTTTCAGTTTTTAAAATTTTTTTAATTTTTGGTTTTTGAACTTTTTTGTTAGAAGCTAAGACGCAAATACACACACTAGCCTAGGCCTGCACAGGGTCAGGATGGTCAATGTCACTGTCTTCCACCACCACATCTTGTCCCACTGGAAGGTCTTCAGGGACAACATGCATGGAGCTGTCATCTCCTCTGATAACAGTGCCTTATTCTGGAATATGTCCTGAAGGACCTGCCTGAGGCTGTTTTACAGTTAACTTCTTTTTGATAAGTAGGAGTATAAGCTAAAATAATGATAAAAAGTACAGTAAATACATAAGCCAGTAACATAGTCTTTTATTATCATTATCAAGTATTATGTACTGGATATAATTGTATGTGCTATGCTTTTTTTTTAGAGACAGGGTCTTGCTCTGTCACTCAGGCTGGAGTGCAGTGGCATGATCATAGCTCATTGTAGCCTCACAGTCCTGAGCTCAAGCAATCCTCCTGCCTCAGCCTCCTGAGTAGCTGGGACTACAGGCATGCGCCATCATGCTTGACTATTTTTTTCAGAGATGGGTCTCGCTGTGTTGCCCAGGCTGATCTTAAACTCCTAGCCTCAAGTCATCCTCCTGCCTTGGCCTCCAAAAGTGCTGGGATTATAGGCCTGTGCTATACTTTTATATGACTGGCAGAAAAGTAGATTTGTTTATACCAGTGACACCACAGATGTGAGTGATGCACTATGCTATGACAGCTATGATGTCACTAGGCGATAGGAGTTTTCAGCTCCGTTATAATCTTACGGGGTCACCATCGTATATGCAGCCTGGTCCATCACTGACTGAAATGTTGGGCAGCATGGGACTGCATTTAAGGAAAGCAACACATTAAAAATTTGGTGGAGTGTATATTTTTGTGGCTGTTGTATTTTTATATATATATAGTTTTTTTCTCTTTTAATTGCTGAGATCTCCTCATGCAACATCTATAGTCTCCATTCATAAAGTGCCTATTTGGATTTCCTCAAATTTGCGGTAGTCAGTTCTAGCGCAAAGCTGCGTCTCTCGCGCGTTTGTGCATCAGGTGGATATTTGTACCATAACATGAGGAACTCGAAGGCAACTCAGCTGTTTTCCCAAATGTGTGACTTGGAAAGATCCAGCCTTCCGCAGTGTGAAAAACACAGATGTCCTTCTCCACTTCAGAGAATGCCTATCAGTCAGTTGCCACCTGTTCAGAATAGGAACCGCCAAATGCAGAGTGACAGCTTGTCACCAACTTCTCAAACCCAAGGGCACTAATTAACTTATGCCCCCTTGTGCAACCTCATTTACAACCAGCACAAAGATGCTTCCTCCTCTGGCAGGGTGGCACTCAAGGGAATGCCCCTTGGGTTGATAAGCTTGCGGCTCCAGTTGTGCTCGTTGGCTGTGACCCAACAGTGGAGGCAGTGGACAGGAGGGACAGAGAAGGTGCCTCTCAGTTTCTCCTGCAGCCCCTCCAAGTCTCTTTAGCTGTGTGGTAGTTGCAGGATCAATATCCTTGCTACCTGGGATGCTAAATAAGGTCCTTATTTGCATAAGCTTGTTCTGTACTTTTCCCCATGACTTTAGCCCCATGTAAGTCTCATAAATGCATAGTTCATACATTTTGTTGGGGAGCAATATTCCCAGGGTGGGAGTGGCATCTGCTTCTTGGAGGCACTTGCCTCTCTACCTTATGGTGGAATCTTCCAGCAGCATGCATATCCATCCCCCATGTCAGAACTGAAGCACTCATTTCCCCAGGTATTGGAAATGTGGGAGACTGACTGCTCTCAACAGGGTCCCTAGGAGTTGCCCCAGGTTAAACCCCTTTCCGCAAGGCAGCCTGCATCCCAGCCCTAGAAGCTCCCCTTTCAGTGAAGTCCTGGTTTCATCTGCATCACAATTCAACTTCTTCTACCCAGTTCTGCTGCCTTTACCCACCATAGGCGGTGCTGGTCTCAAACACAGTATTCGGGAATCTTCACGTATGACAAGATCCTTGAAGAGTCTCTGTACCTGAGACCCATCCCCAGGACTTCAGTGTCCTGCCCCAGTGGCTACTGTAGATATTTACAAACATCTCTGAGACCTGAGGGGCATGGTCTGGTGCACTTGGCCCCAAACTAGCCAAGTAATTATTTAACCTTGAGTTAACATGCGTGTCCACAATGATTGCCAAATTCCATGAAAATGCTCGCCCTTTAAAAAGATGGTGTAGCTCTTCTTCTTCCATAAAGGAATCCCTTCTTGAGCTCTTCAGGGGTTGCAGTTCCAGGTATCTTGGAATATTATTACTTTTAACATTTTTATTGATGCATGAAGACATATAGTAAAGAGCACAGGTCTAGAGTGTGCAGCGTATAGGTTAATTTTTACATATATACTTACGTACATATGTGACTAAATCTATATCAAGTGTTGACTGTGACCAGCATTCCAGATAGTTCCCTCGTGTGCCCCCCCCATCAGTGTTTTCCTACCAAAGGCCAACGCTGTTCCAACCTCTAGCCATATGAATTATTAATAATTCGAAGATGGTTATTTTGCACGTTTTGAGTTTCTACCTTTCATTTATGGTCTTCAGAATTTAGTGAGCGTTGGTAGAGAAGTTACCATTTCTGTTATGCTTTTACAGGGTAATAAAACCATTTAGGAGGTGGCATGCACAAGAAAGAAACTCCCAACTCAATATTTATACGAAGCACCTAAAAGTATAAGCAATGGCATTGTTAATATAACCGCATAGGCATTTATAGCTTATAGAGAAATGGTTGCAGAATGCTACACAACCAAGATGTCAGATTATTTGTAACTTAGCAGGATAGTTAGAGTGGGGTTGGAAGAGTCATCACGCTGGGATTTTTGAAGTTAAATTGGGGTAAGCAATTGAAGCTCTAGATCGATTCCATTTTTTGTTTTCTAAGGGAGTCACACATTTTACAAGGCATCACCTTGTAATACTTACAATTCTTCCTTCTCTTCCCGGTGCTATTGAAGGTCCCAGCCTTTTTCTAACTGTATCCTTTGGGTGCTTCAACCTTCTGTCCCATTCCTTTTGAGGAGTCCCACAGAATTTCAAATAGCATTTCTTGAGATCCACAACTGAGTCTTTCTTTTTCCAGGGGAAAGACAAAATAAAGGGATCGTGTAGTAAATGTGGTTGCAGCAACTTTGTCAGGGGGCCTCTGTGTGGCTCAGGACTGGGTAAAGCTGGAAGGAAATTTATATTTTGCTAGTGCATGTGCTGGTCAGTTGGAGATGGTGGCGGAGCCTGCAGTCTTTTCCTGTAAATAGGTCATGTTCTGGCCAGGGGGACAGAGTCTGTGTGCTTTACACAGGAGAGTCAAACAAGGTCTAGGGCCACAGGCATGGGACAGGCATTGGGAGACAACCCAGAGACTAGTAACAGCAAGAAGACGTTACCACCTCCAGCCTGGAGGAACAAAAGGGAGGAGACGATGGGACAGAGACCAGAAACCATGGCTGCCTGCTGGGAGATAGAATCACAAGAGGGCTGTCTGCCGGGAGATGGAGTTATAGAGGAGAAGCATCAACTTCCAGTAGGGCCACCCAGAGCAGAGCAGACAGAACAGGAGAAGGGCAGGGGGAGAAATATGTGGCTTCTCCCTGACTCCCAGCCTCTAAACTCCTGTCACTGCCTCCCATGGCAAATCCTAAGCAGAAGCCCCTTGGCAAGGGAGCTCTTGAGACATGTTTGCACAAAGCATCCTCCCCTGGAATTTGCAGCAGAACGGAGGATGGGAGCGATTGGATCTGAGAGCAGAGAGTCCAATGAATGACCCACCAACCTCCCTTCCTATCCCCCATTAATGGATGAAGAGCAAACCTTCCTACCCCTTAGGTGTAGAGCTAATTTTTTTTAAAGGTGCATTTTGAAGAAAAGCAAAAGGCCAAGCATTTGGCATGTCTTTGTTTTCAGGATCTAGGGGCTTCCAACTGGAGGCTGGGCTAAGGGGCCTCTGTCGCTTGCTCCCTGGGAGTTTATGGATGCGGTGCCTCCCTTTAGGATTTACAGGCTACTTCGGTTCCATAAATCAGCGATGTGCGCTCCCTGTGTGAGAGTCTGCAAATTCTAAACTAATATGTCGCTCTCTTTCTGTCTAGCATCATATTTATGTTAAGGCTCCATAAATCGTGCCCCACATTTCTGCGGCACAACCGTGATGAAAAGTGATGTAACCAACAATAGAGAAAGAATGGGCATTAAAATGCAAGAAAACAAGATGAAATAAAAATGCATGCGACCTGCCATTTATAGCTGCTTATTTCAGACGTGTGCCTTGACAAAGCGAAGGAAATCAAGTGTTTGGTCTGCACTTACTTAGCTGCTCGGTCCATTTTTGCCGTGTCAAATGGGTCGCTTTTCAAGGTCCTGAGATTCGTTTCTGGGTCGGAGGTGACAGTGGTAAGCTTGTGAGCCTTAACATTTTTTCAGAGGCAAAATTTCCCAAGTGATCTTAGGGATTAGTGTGTCATGTTGGGATTCTAAGGGCATAACTGCCATTTTCAAAGACCACATTCCCAACCAGCAGGCAAAAACAGAAGCGAGACCCAAGGAAACACTTCTCAGGTTTGAGCCGGGAATGTTGCTATTTCCTGGCTAGCTTAGCAGACCAGAGTAAGGTAGATTTCAGCCGACTCACGTTAGTGGAAGCATTTTTGCCAGGCAGATTTTAGTGTATTTTATGTGCAACAATTTCTTCTCTTTGCATCCAACACATAGAAAGCTTGACTGTGCTACCAGAGCTAAAGAACAAGCCTGCTAAGTGGTTCATTCAGCTGGCAGAGGGCAGTGATTTAAAAGCGAACCCACTTTGGATACAGACCATCTTCTTTTTCTTTAGGGGTATTCGCTTTTCAAGTTTGTTTATTCAATTTGAAAACTGACTAAAACATCGGGTTATGCATTATAGACCAAGGAATAAAAGGTAATATTTTAACTTGCTAAAGGAATTCTGCCAGCCAGTCATAAGTATCAATCCATCACAATTATTAGAAACAATGTAGTCGGCAGTAGTAAAGAGATTCAGCCACTGTGCAGACATGCACTAAATGAATTCCCCTTTAGACGGACTGTTTCCTCCCCTGCCCTGGAAAATGCAGAAACTGTTTACACAAAAGAGAAGCCAGGAGAGGTGGAATTCAACACCAACCACTTTTTTTTTTTTCTGGTTTCAATCATTCCTATAAGTCTCTGAAGCTCATATCCATACCCCAGCTTCCCTCTTGAAAATATAGTTTGTCTCTGGATTTGGGGGTTTCATATACACAGGAAGAAAGATTATAACACTAATGATCATGTCTGTGCTTCGGGAAAAAAGGCCATTGGGAAGAGAGAATCGAGGGCTGGGTAGAAGAGAGAAATTGATTCAGCCTAGAAAACAGACCACACCTGAGTGTTTACGCACAAATGGACGCCCACTCTCATTCCTGTTCACTCTCCTTTCTTTTCCAGCCATATCTTCATTAGCAGAGAGAACGCTGGAGGCCACCCCTCTCTTTCCTGTAGCCATTTGCTTTACGTAAACCAGCTAGCAAACCGCTCCATCCGTATTGATGTAGACATTACCACAAATCGCCACTTAGGGACCTGAACGAATTGACTAACTGGTTTCAGATCCAATACACATAACTTGATCAGACACCAAGTTTAAGTACACTTGCAGGCGTGCCAACTGCACCTACCGGGAAGCCACTCTTCGGCTGCCAGCTTCAAGAGGCCCTTAGGGATCGCCGGGAGGAAGGCGTGCAGACCGAGGCAAGGCAGCTGGGCTGCAGGTTTCGCAGAGAAAAACAGCACGAGGGAGAAAGGAAGGAGGATTCTGGGCAGGAAGGAAGGGAACTTCAAAAGCCACGTGGGTACTTCAGGGTGCACTTGATACGACTTTTTTCAAATTTGGCTTTTTATCCTCCAGTCTAGCAGCTCTGAGGTCTGAGGACTGAGTGCCAGGTGACAAGGGAGAAATGGGACTGAGATTAGAGAAGTCTCGGCTGGCTGAGGGTCAGCTGTGTGTGCCTGTGCCCATCGGGCTGCCACGCACCCAGGAACAATGGCTTCTGAGGTCATTGTCTTCTTGACAGCCAGGAAATGACCTGGGTAGAACTGGGGAAAGGCCTTGGGAGGAATGAACACGTCGACCCTGCGAGCTGGTCTGCAGTGACGCTGGTGCCACACGCCCCATGAACCCGCTCTTCCCAGGCACGATGGGCCAGCCCAGCCCCCACTGCGCAGAGGCAGCCACCATTTCTTACCTAATCTGGCTGTGACTCGGTTTAACACCTGTCACTCGCTCCCTTGGGTTATAAATTTTTATTTTCTTCCAGACAACTTGGGGGTGCAAATGCTGTTTTGTTCTGTGACATGAAGCTTTCCTTCAGTATGTTACGTCATAGAACTTCCAAGACTGGATGTGCAAGCGGAGTGATTGGTTAGGCACGCAGCCGTGGAAGTTTCTGGAAAAAAAAAATAACAAGAAAAATATGTTCAAATGCACGTGCATCTGTGTACATGTATGTGTGTGTATGGGGATGGGGGCTTTATTGATAAAAGCTAAGCAGGTAGGTTTCTGGCAAGAAGGGATGTATAGTATATTAGAAAGAGACCAGACCAGCTGCAAAACAAAAGGTGACTCAAGAAAGACTGAAAGTTGCAACAGAATAGAGAGGAGGGATTATTCAGGGAGAAAAGCACTTATGGGTGAACTTCAGAAAGGATTGTATTAGAATGAAGAGCCCTTAAAAATTGAAAGAATAATACCAGCTTAAATATAGACAAAAATATTTCTATTCTATTATAATATGTATTATATATAATATGTTATTATTCACTTGTTTAATGAGTATTTATTTAGCACTTACTATGTAGTCAAGGCACAGAGAACACTGAGAAATAATGCAGGCATGGTTGGGGACCAAGTAGAATTTACAGTCTCACAACAGTTGACTAGGAATAGATTATTGAAGGTTTAAGGCATCTGGCATTGAAAGCTTAATCCTCACAAACTGAAGTAGTTTAATGTTAAGGGTGACTTTAAAAGTGATATAATAACAATGACATAATATGGCAAAATATATTGGATACCCATGGGTACCAAAAATTATGCTGGAGAATTTCTACATATTATGATATCATTTAATCATCACAACCATTTTATATGGGGGAAGCTTTTAATCCCATTTTGCATTTGTGGCTTAGTGAGGTTAAGGTATACCCCACATGTTACAGAGGAAGACCTGCATTTCACATTTTGATATATCTGACTCCAGACCCTTTTCTGGTTCTACTCTGCCATGCAGCGTCCCTGGAGGCAATGCAGAAGCTGGGCCAGGGACGAGAGGACTGGTGTCAGGGACACCTACAAGAGGAATAACAACAAATGCATTATTATTCTATGTGAATTACAATAAACACAGCCCTGGAGAGGGGTGTCAGGTTCCAGAGACTTGCGGAAGCTGAAAATCTACAGAATTGGGTGACGTGTGGAACTGGGACTGGGAAGGAGTTAGGAGTGGCTCAAGTAAGGTTTCCAGCTTGGGTGGGAGGTCCACGGCGTTAGAGGAGGTGGGAAGAGGGTTGGAGGCAGAAGCAGGAGACGGCACTGAATTTCATTTTGAGCATGTCCCACGTAAGGAGATGGTTGGGAGTCCAGATAAGTATAACTGATAGGTAGTCAGATGTATGGTATTTGAGAGAGATTTAAGTTAGATATACAGATCTGGTGGCCATCAACAAAGAGACCGAGGAAGCAGGAATCCAGAGCTGACAGCAAACCTTTGCCTTTGCCTGCTTTGTTCAAAAGCGCCCAGTAGGCATGACGCGCAGTTAGCATCTCCTGCACCTTCTGGTAGACCAGAGTTTCTCGGCATCAGCAACGTTGACAATTTGGGCCAGATAGTTCGTGGTTGTGGGTGACTGTCCTGTGCACAGTAGGATGTTTAGCAACATTGCCTTTACCCAGTAGATGCCAGTAGCAACCCCCTCCCATGCCTCCAGCTGTGACAGTCCCAACTATCTCCAGCACCCTGCCAAATGCAATTTTGCCCCCAGTTGAAAAACAGTGAGTTGGACGAAACAAGTTTCATTTTAGTCCATATCACTATCTAACAGCACACATATCTATAAGCCACACTTATCATACATCTATAACACACGTAGTATGCATATTATGTATATCTGTGCTCATTTTTCAGTCACTGTGACTCAGTGATACCCTTGTAATCATCCACACAGTGAAAATTGACTCTAATATGAAGTGGTAAGGTTGCTACCTATTTGTGAATGCTTTAGCACCAATCATGTGCCTATAGTTTAAAATCTTTGGAAGCATATTCAAGATCACTTATTATACAGTTTTATTTTAGTGGCCTGTGTCACACAGCTGGTGTGACCACCAGCTTTCCATGTGTTCTCTTATATTTCTGAGACGTGTTTTCAGTTGATCTGGAGCCACGTGACCAATTGTAGTTAAGGGATTGGAAGAGAAAAAGTGACATTTCCATTCTGGGCTAAAACAGATAAAAGCCAGGAGCCTTTTCCATCTCTCTTCCCTGATAAAGTATCATCAGAGGCTGTCTTCTAGATGACATGGCTTCAAGATGTATCATATCAGGCTTTGGACATCGTGTGTCAAGCCACTGAGGTTTAGTGGTTTATTTGTTATAACAGCAGAGCTTAGCTTTATCCTAAGAGAAATCCCATTCGTATAAAAAGTAGGATGAGCAAGAATATTTTAATGAGGTTTGGTCAAAGGTATATCCACCTTAAACATGACAACCACATGTGAAAACTGCTCCCAGTAGAGTAACAAAATAAATATTAGCCACAGTAAGAAATCTGACATTATATTAGGTATCCATCCAAAGAAATATCAGATCACTTCTGTAGTTACCCAGTTTCAGTGGTGAGGTGCTATTTTATTTTATTTTTTTAACACAAGAGGATTTGTTAGATGGAATTATATCCATGAAAGGTGAAATTATGTAACATACCAGTTCCATTTTGATTTCAGATCATGTGTACCTTGAAATTAATGGCCACATTGCTTAAACCAAACTAAAATTTTTATTAGCGTGAACAATGAGGGAATCTTTTTATGCCATTAGAAAGGTTTACTATAGGAATTGGTCAAAACTTCACAAATGTGTGTTACAAAAAATATGAAAATCTTCCGTTCTTTGGGAAGATGTCAGTGGAAGTACTGGAGTTAATGTGATGATTCTTGAACTAGATATCTCAGTACATGAAGCAACTGATGTTACTCCTTCATTCTGAGCTGCAACAGAATTCTTGATAAAATTGTCAGCACGTCTGCTGATAGTATTTCCATTAAGTTAACTTTAAGGTGAGATGTAAAGGTTTTAAGATACTCTTGCACAAGTACTTGAGTAACTGCAGTGAAATTTTGTGGGAATTTGTTATACAACAGAAATTTGTAACAATTCTATAAATGGTGCATCTCATGTTTTTCCACTTGATACAATGTTTTTCATATTTATATAGCATGAATGGAGACATTGTTATCATTTTGTGATTTTATTGAAGTGCAGTTCAGAAAAATTTTGACATTGTAGAACACAAGATTTCAGTGACTCTCCCCACTCTTGCAAGAATGCTAATGCTGTTGCAATTACTATGAGCTTTATTTTATTTCAGTTGGAAAAAAAAACCCATTATCTGAAAAAATTGTTACAAGCATTCTGAGTCAGAACTTTGGTCTTTTTAATAAAGTGATGTTACTGTTTTATTTCCTTGTAATTCTATTCTTAAAAAAAAAATAAGGGGAGATTATTTTGAACCAGAAATTATTTGTGAATATTTTCCCTTATAACTAAATTTAGAAGAAAGAAAAACTTCCAAGATAATGATGCTTAAAGTAAGAAAGTTGTAAAAGAAAATTGCTATCGGCGGTATTTGTTGCAATTTGGAAGACACGCATCAGGTCACAAGGGTGTTTGATGTTAATTGCTGAATCATTCCAGACCTTTGGGAGGCAAATCTCAGTGCTTCTATGAATTATGCTGGATTCAGTTGGAAAAAAGCCCTAAGTGGGATGATCTAGAGGAGATACCGAATCATTTCTAAGTTGCTCATCTCACTTTGTTATAAAATGATCTTTTTAATGAACTTTTAGTTCTTAAATCATATCTTAATGAGAACTGGCTAGCCAGATGGAATGGAAATAAAGATCAAAGGTAGTTGAGTGTGCATGTAGATTTTCATCAGGAATCCATTAGAACCCCAAACATAAGGGAAGTCCAGAACCATCTTCTCTCCCTCCCAGATTCAAAGGCTGGGATCAAGAGGCCATTTTCCCTAATTAATATATTTTAGGTATCAGAGAAGGTATTGGTGGTGTTCATGCGGTAAAAATCTTTCTTGATAATCCAAATGAATTACTCAGAAACTTGAGAAAATGTGGAGTTCTTAATAACTCTTGTCATTAATATCAGTACCATTAAGAGTTTGCTGTATATGGAAGACCCTACTAAACAGTAGTATGATTTCACATAATCTTCACAACAGCCATATGAGATAGGAACTATTATTATCCCCGTTTTATAGATAAGGAAACTTAGGTTAAATAAGTTGGCTGGAGTCATTAGCTAGAGGGCGATTAAGCTGGCATCTGATTCTAGAACAAATGCTCTTAATCACCACTCTGTCTCAGCATCCTAACGAGTAGGCATGTAGCGGACACCAGCTTCAATCATGATAGAGTGATGAAAGTAAAAACAAATGGAATGTCTATGCTGGCAGACAGCCTTTTCTGGGTTTTATACATCCTGTCACATACCTATATTCTCTGGACATCTCACACTTCCCTAAAATCACAGCTCCCTAGAATGGGGAAAACTTGATGAGAAGAATCAAAATACCACCCCCCCACCGTATTCTTGCCCCATCCAAGGCAGCCATTGAGATCTGCCTGCTGTATCCTTGTGGTTCCTTGAGCGTGGGCTTACCTTGCTGTGACGGGGTCACCATTGACGGTGAGATCCCAGCTACTGTGGCTCTCTTATCCTTGACAACCCCTCTGGCCTTCCCTTGCCCTCCTTCCCCCACCCTACACGAGCCCATGTTTCTCTTATCACCACCGTGGAGGGCTGTCCCTCCTTCCTTTGCTACCCTAATGGCCGCTGCCCTCGATATCACGATGATATCAAGACAACTATGACCAGACAGCCCTGAGGATGGCCCCATGCCTCTAGTTTTCTTGCAGAGTTTGCTGCTCTTGTATTAGCTCCCCAAAGAGCAACCTTTTTCTCAAGTTCTCCATCTTGAGGATGCATATCAGTTTAATGCTGAATAATGAGTCACCCCCCAAATTAGAAGCTTAAAGCAAAAATAATATCATTGCTCACTCTTCTATAGGTGGGCCATTTGGACTGAAACTTCCTGTCCATGTGGGTTCTCATCTTCAAGGAGGCTAGCCTGGGCCTTTTTTCAGATGGTGCTGGAAGGATTCCCAACAAGCAGCAAGAGAAGACACTCCCCAGTAAATGAGTACTTTCCAAATTTCTGCTTGCATCGCACTTGCTAAAGTCCCATGTGCCAGAGCAAGTCAATAGCTAAGCCCAGAGCTAATGGGGAGGGGGCTGCCCAATCTCGTGGGTGCAGAGAGAGGTGACTCATTGGGCCATTGCTATAACAGGCCTTAATAAAATTCCTCTTCGTATGGGTTCAGAGGACACGTGGGAGATTGTGCTCTATAGGACCACACCCAAACTGCCCACTCTTAGTTAAGCTCTTCTCTTTGATATTGAAGGCTCCCACCTATATGGCCCCTAAGCAAACTTATCTTTTTATGAACTTCCACTCAGGAATCCTCTGCTCTCGCCACTGTCCTATTCAGCCTCATGCCTTTTCCTCTGGGTCACACCCTTACTCTTTCTAAATAGCAAACAATTTCAGCATAAGGAGCACAATTCTTCTGCCAGTCTCTAATCTCTAATACCATTTCCCATAATTTCATGTCTGTTATTACTATCAATTCATAAGCCTTATCTTCCCAAGGAGGTTTAGTGCCCTAACCCATATACACCTAGAATATAAATACTCAGTAACCTGAGTTGAATTGGGTTCACAGTGGAAATAATTTGCGTCTGTGTCTGCCTGTGAATTCCTTGCAGAAGTTGAAGTGGTCTTGTTCTGGGTTCGGGGTGAAGTCTGAGACCCTGAAGTGTGCAGGGTGGGCCTTCGCACATTAAAGGATATATTCTCAGTGACCTTTGCATATGAAAACCAATTCCATTCCCGAAGAAGGAAAAAAAAACCACAGGGAAGTGAGACCCTAGATTTAGCAGGAAACAAGGAAGGTTCTGGGCTACAGTAAAAACTGCATCACAGAATAAATCCATGCTGTAAATAAGCACCATGCAGTTATTTGGTGGTTGGAATACACACGCTGGTGGATCTTATATCGGGGGACTGGCTGGAATTCTGGAATTAAGGGGCATTTCTTGCAAGCAGAGTCCCCCAGTTTAAAAACCGAGTGTTGGAGACATGTTAGCAGGTGGCATTTAGGCCCTCAATTAAGCTTTTGGACAACCAGATGGCATTCACTGCACACATGTTTATGGCTCAACCCCCAGGTGCCAGGCACTGTGCTGCACACTGGGGACACACAGGTGAACAAGAGGGAGGTGTCCCTGCTTTCATGTTGTCACAGACTTGCACAGGTGATCAGACAGTTAGAGAACTCTGCAATGAGTTCTGGCTCTGGGCACTTTAAGAGCTAGTAAGAAGGGCCTTTCCCAGAATTGGGAGGTTGGAGAAGGCTGGAAGGCTGCCTGGAGGAAGCAGTATCTCAGCAGAGACCTGAGAAGAGGATAAGAATGAGCTGGGCTAAGGGGTGTATGCTCATGTGCACACACAGGTGCTCGCGTGGCACTGTGGGGCAGTACACAGGGACACACCCGTGGGCACAGGCACAGTTTGTGTGAAAGTACCATGTTTCCCTGAAAATAAGACAGGGTCCTATATTTATTTTTCCTCAAGAAGACACCCTAGGGCTTATTTTCAGGGTATGTGTTTTTTTTTTTTAAGTACAGCACAATAATCTACATTTATTCAAATATAGTTAAGTTGTCTTCTTCTGAAACCTCATCATAATTCTCCAAACCCCAAATTCCATCCTGAATTTCTTGCGACTCTATTTCCTTTAGAACCATTGGCCCCAATCTCTCATGTCGAGCAACAGTGCTCTCACGGAGCAGATGAGAAGGGCTGCTCATCTTCTTTACCACTCCGCAGTGAGATGCATGGGTTGTGCAGATGTGCTACGTAGCCACGCCCATCACTAGGGCTTATTTTCGGGGTAGAGCTTCTATTGCGCAAAATGCTTAGAAATCCTGCTAGGGCTTATTTTATGGGCAGGTCTTATCTTCCGGGAAACACCGTAGGAGAGGAGAGAAAGCATGTTGGGTTCAAGACTCAGAGAGACACCGAGTGCGTGGTTGGATCTCTGAATAGGGAAGAGAGAGAAGCGAGGCCAGAGTCTGGCCACGGCAGGCCTGGTTGGCACATCAAGGGACAGACCCACAACAAAAACCTAAACACAATTGCAAAATGAAAGGGTATGTTCATCAAAAAATATTTTTTCATTATCAAAAAAGCTTGTAAATGCCAGAGAGTTGATTTGTTCTTTTTCATGCTAAAGTTTCTCTCCATAGAGGCTTGAAACCTCGATTGTACCTAACAGTGGAGTGTTCTTCATTTAAAAGTAGCTAGGAATGGGGGCCACTTGTTCCCTTGTCTACTGAAACAGGGTTCGGACGTTACAGAAGAAACAGGAACAGTTCACTCCATTCCCAAGGTCACCGTGGGTCCCATCTGCAGTGACATTGTGCGAGCGATTTGTTATCTCCTCTTACTCATTTTTCAACCTTCCATTTGACTCTGCTATGACCTGATCTATTTTCAGTTCTCCTGTTTTTGTTAATTTCCTAACTGCACGCAACTAGCCATTAGTTCTTTCTTTGCCCTTTGGAGGACAAAATTGGCGGGATCCTTTTATATTGAAGTCTCTGAGGATACTTCAAACCTTATGAAAATTCCATTTTTTTTTTCCTTATGGGAAATGCTGTCTGGTTCTAAAGACACAGATGTGACTGTATCTTTCCAGTTATCCAAGTGGAAGGTTTCTTTTCCTTTCTGTCTTTTAACAGTGTGCATTTGTATGAAATAGAACATAAAAATAAAGTGCAAAGCGATGCGTGATATGTTCCTATGCAACTGGAGGAGTGTAAATGAAAGACATCGGCTTTCCGGAGTGGCCTTTTTCGTTGAAAGTATTTCCCCAGCAGAACAAACAGATGCTAAAACAAGGGAAGTTGATTGTTTTAAAGGACAGACAGAATGCTTTTGGAAGTATTGGTCTTTCACTCCTCATGTGCTCCATGAAGCTTTTGGAACATTGTGGCTTTTGGAACAGTTCATTGCCACCCCCTGCGATACCATGCCTCTCATCAAGGCCACACTTGGCCCCAAGCTGACCATTCCCCTTCACTCACCCAGGCCACCCCGAGCACTGAGCTCATCTCAGTGTCATCTGATATTCCAGTGGCCCATCTGGTCACCAGGCACCCAGCTCCCAGGGACATGGAATTAGGCCATCTTGAGGGAGTGCCCAGGGCAAAAGTCTCCCAACCTTTTCGGCATGACTTTAGGGCTTAATGCATCATGATGGGAGGTTTTTGAGCCCTTTGAATTGTTAAGAGATGAGACCTGGCCAGAACTTCAGACTTTTCTGGAGTGGGGAGGAGAACAAAGCCAGCTAAGCCCCAGGAGGAGGTGTTCTCTGGACCATTCCATGAAGGGGAGGACACTCGTTTGGGAAGTTTTGCTTTTGTGTTTTGCTTTTGCATTTTGCTTTTGTATTTTCTTCGGGACATCAGTTACAAAGGTTCTCTGGCCACCCAGGACTCTGGGCCCCAGTATATGTCCCAGGATGGCTGCACCTTTCTTACCTGCAGTCCCTGGGTTCTGGCAACTGAAAAGCAGCCCTTTCCCCGGGACCCCCCTGCCAACTTGACATTCTTGCAATCAAGTCCCTGCACTGTCTAGTGGGGGATTTCAGACTGTTTTCTTATTACTAAATGGAGAGGTATTAACAACACAATGCAGAAATTAAAAAAAAAAAAAATAAAGGCAGAGGGTGGGGAGTTGGGGTGGGGGGAGAAGAAAAGAAAAGACAGCCGCCTGCTCTTTTCTTCTTGGTATTATTATTTGTGACAAAGCCCTCGGTCCATTTTTCTTCATAATTTGCAGGACTCCTAATGGGAACAGCACCTCCCAATTACCATGGCTGCCAAAGGCTAATTTGGTTACCCTCCGGATCCACAATAGCGAAACTGTGTCGAGCCTTTGTCGATATTTGCATACTATACATACCAGGAATGTAAAACAGCTGCCTGGCCCCTCTCCCACTATCATGGCAATTATGGGTCATTAGCTTCCCCCCACACACACCCTTCTCTCTTTTCTTGTTCTCGTCTTCCAGGGTCTGGTAGGCAGTGGTAGGCAGCTGACGGATTTGCAGAGACAAGAAATGAGACCGCGGAGCCGCGCGGCCTATTTGTTCAGAGTCGCAGGCTGACGATCTGCCACTTGAATTGCGGGTACACGGCCCCGCGCTTTTATTTCTTGATTACCTCCTCCTCGTCGTCTTTTCTTCCAGCCCCTCCGGTTCCCTGTCCTGATCCCCCCCCCACCCCCCTCTCTTGTGGAAGCCTCTCTCGGAGGGTCTATGCAGGCCCTGCACACGTGTCTGTATGTCCGCGTTTGTCCCGGCAGCCAGGAGGGACCTCTGGGCCAGGCGTGTGGCAGCACTTGGCACTGGGGACCTCCCATCCTCTTCTCCGGGGACAGCGTCCCAGAGATCAGGCCTCAGATGCACGTGGCCAGCCCCAGTCTCCGCGCTGATCCACGTTCAGAGCAGGGGATGCTTCGCTTGTCAGTTTCCTCGTTGCATCTTAACCCCATGGAGGTGGGAGAGGCGGCGGGGGAAAGAAGAACTGAATAAGAAGGGGCTTAACGATGAAGCGCTCTCTCCTCTGCAGCCATGTGTTGTGTCTTGCGGTAGTTAATGGGAAGTTATGGTTTTGAATATAATTTTTTCCCTTCAAGCTGCTAATTTTATTGACAATATGGATAGATTGAAAGACCCAAAGCTTTTGTGTTGTTTTGTTAAAGCAAATAAGTGAGGCACAAATGTAAATTACATCTCCAGGTTCACATTAGAGGTTTGCAAATAATACTGAGCTAATGGTTATTGCAAAGGAAAATAGCACTGGGATCAATATTCTATACAGTGGAAGGCGATACCTCTCTCTCTTTTAATCACCTCATTGCAGAAATGGCATTGAAATTTGAAATCTCATTTTCTCCATTTGTACAAATTGAACATAAATCACCGTGAGTGAGGGGAGGTAGCAGGCAACTTCGCTCTTTGCGGGATTGCATTACTAATTAGTGTTGGGCTAAAACCCTACACAGCCTGGAGAGGCTTCTCCGAGACCTCTGGCCACATGCAAGATGCTTTGGAAAGCCTGGCTGTGCAGGGGAGGGGCCGGGCCCCCCTAGTGGGGAGCGGGTGAGGCCGGGGTCAGCCTTGCAAAGGGAGAGAGACAAAGAGCAGGCAGCATCTCAGACCCTTACACACGATGTCATTTTCTGGGCTGGGACGGCAGCCCTCTGCCAATCCCGTTAGACATCAGTGGGTACTGAATGTGCAGGACATCACTGGTCCCAATAAGGAGTAAGGGAGATGCATGCTTCCAAGGTTTGCCTTTTGTCTGTGGCTGCAGGTGGAAGCCAGGGTACCAGTGGATGAAAAGCCTGGCTTACCATGCTATGTCACCTCCCAGTGCCACTTCCTGACTCCAAGCACCAATGTGCACTTCCTTTCCCCTCCTTCCTTTCTCCACCTGTATACACTTGCACCGAGTGGCTCTCACGGCTGTGAACTGCATGATAGATGTTATTTACAAAGGATGGTCAGAGACATCAAAGTGACTGCGGTACTGTACGTACCCACTTCAGCTCCATTTCCCCAAGTTGCTCAAATGTTACTTACCATGTGCTCAATTGATTGGCTGTGGGATCATCACAGGAACAGGGATGAAGACCTTTTTCACCCTCCCGGGGCTGAAACATCCCATGGCCCTGCACTTCTGGGCTGGCCGGATGTGGGGGGAGTATGTCTTATTTTAAACAAAAGCTGGGTGAGAAAGGGGGCGTCTGAAACTTGGTGGGAGGGGAGGAGGACAGGGCGGGGGAGGGGGTGAGGCATCCACTCCGAGGACGCAGCATCTGGATTTGGGACTTTGTTCTTAAAGATGTGGGAAGACATAGCGTCAGGAAGCGCAGGACAGACAGAACCTTTGACTTCTCTTTGCAGCGGGCCTCTTGCCCTCTCGCTTGGAGTAAATAACATTCTGCTGGGTGATTAATGGAGGATGTTTAGTTCATTAAACTTGACACCCCGAGGGCAGGATGAACTGGTAAAATATTTATATATTTATATGTAATGCTGCTGCCGTAAGGGCCAGAGTGTGCAGATGAGGCAAAAATGGGACAAGATAGTGTCCATTGAGGTGGGACCTCAGCCTGACTGTTGACCCAGCATCCTCTGCTATAACTTATGCGTCACCCTGGGACCAGAGAAAGATACCTTTTCATTCCCAGCCAGGGAGGCCACCTAGAAGGCCGAGGTGTGTCCTGCGACATCAAATAGGATGGCCGGGCAGTCGCGAAGCCGGCCACAGCACTTCTGATGTTCAAGGCACGCTCCGTCCTCTGCTGCCTCTGCCTCGTCTTCCCCACACCCGGGGGGGAGAAAGGCAGAGACTTATCAACACCTGGAACTTTCCATCCTCTCCCTCGTCCTCAGCAGTGGCAGGAGGGGTTAAAAACAGGGGAGGCTAGAGGGAAAAAAATGGGAAACAAGGTTCATTACCTCGGGTTCCTCGCATCCATTTCAACAGATGAAAGCAAAGAAAATAAAGCAAAAACCCATCCAAACAGTAAGCAGGTGGTGGCTGCTAATAGAGAAGAAATAAAAACCTTTTAGAAATCAGAGCCGACTACAAAACACACTGCTAAAGTGGAATGAAGGTTCTGAACGATCCGTTCAAAGAAAAGGGTGTTTGAAATAAACCCTTAAAAACATTTCAAATACTGAAGGAAAAAAAAAAATTGCTGCTTTAGATATTTGAAGCCGGGATAACTTAATCTGGAGAGAGGACTTTTTGGATCCAACTAAAAACAGAGAGAGAGAGAGAGAGAGAGAGAGAGAAAATGGATGGAGGAGTCCTTGAAGGTAGACTCAGACAACAGAACCTGGACGAGGAGCACGTGGATTTGGTGACTGCCAATCACAGCTCCATCGCCGGCTCCTGGGTTGACCCGGGGCTTTTAACCTCCCCGCACCTCCGTTTGCCCGGCTATAAACTGGGGTTACTAATAGGCGTGTCCTTTCATCCCCCACGTCCCCGGGGAGGTGTAATAGCATAATGGGGCCGATCCTGTCGATGGAGAAAGAGTCACTGCCATTTTGTAACTTCCGCCTTTAGAGTTCAACCAGGTGTACTCCCAAGAGGCCCCTCTTTGGAGGACCCTCTTGTCTTTGGTGTCAACATTTCATTCATTTCGCATTACGTGTGCCTGCTATGTAGCAGGTATGGTGGCACGTGATGACCAAAGAAGGCAAAACACACAGTCCTGGCCGGGCAAGGTGGCTCATGCCTGTAATCCTAGCACTCTGGGAAGCTGAGGCGGGAGGATTGCTCGAGGTCAGGAGCTCGAGACCAGCCTGAGCAAGAGTGAGACCCCATCTCTACTATAAATAGAAAGAAATTAATTGGCCAACTAAGATATATATAGAAAAAAATTAGCCGGGCATGGTGGCGCATGCCTGTAGTCCCAGCTATTTGGGAGGCTGAGGCAGTAGGATTGCTTGAGCCCAGGAGTGTGAGGTTGCTGTGAGCTAGGCTGATGCCATGGCACTCACTCTAGCCTGGGCAATAAAGTGAGACTCTGTCTCAAAAAAAAAAAAAAAAAAAAAAACCCAGTTCCCTCCCTCGGGTTGATCACAGGCTGAAGGAGGCAGGCACGTCAACAGGTGATCGATCATACAGCAGTGTGAGGGACCAAGCCCCGGATGTCTCGGAAGTGCAACCCAGAGGGGCTTCCAGGAGGAGGTGATGACTAAGCTGGTTTCTGGCAGCAGAGCAGGAGTGGCTGGTGTCAAGGCTGGAAAAGGCATCTCAGGCCAAGGGAGCAGCATGTGCAAAGGATGAGCAGGGTGAGTTTGGAGACTCTTACGGTAGGGATTTGGGGCAATGGAGAGTGAGCAGCATTGAGTGAAAGCAGGAAGTACACGAGCTGGTATTTAAGGCAACAATCACATTCAGCTGTGGGATCCGCAGGTCGGCAGCTAATACATCCGGGACTCCTCAGTGATCAGCAACCCCGGATTCAGTTACTTTTCTGAAGCACTATCTCAGCAAGTGGCTTCCCTCTTCAAGTTCCTCTCAGTAGGCAGAAAGAGGGGGGACAGAGAGGCAGAGGCACCCGGCAGGCACCAGCACAGCCTTTTACAATAGAGGGGTGAGTCTGGGTTTTTTGTGGGGTGTGGTCTATAATCCTAACCATGCTGGAGTTTACATTCATTTGCATCGACACCTGTCAGATATTTGCACCTCACTTATCTCTTTGCAGAGGGGCTGGGAGTCCTAACGGGTGGGCGCACAGAAAAATGCTTAGAAGGAAAAAGGATAAGAAAATTAGAGATCTGTTGCAGTGACAAACCCAAGATTTCTAATACACAGGGTGTCAACACTTTCCAATTTGCCCAAGGGAGTCCTGGTGTATGCCTATTGCCTCAGCATCCCGTCCAGTTTAGCATTTGTCTTAGATTTTACTTTTATTACTATCTTGAACAAAGTATCATTATTCATTGTTCCATTACATTACATACGCCAGGAGGGGCAGGGGGACCTCCATTTTGTTCCCCTGCCCCCCCCTCCCCCACCAATGTCTTACGTGGCTGTGCGGGAGATGCAAGTTGAGTGAGCAGAGTTCTCGTTTGAACTTGTGTTCCATCTGTAAGACCACCAGGGAGGACCCCACACTCGTTGCCACTCTGTTCCAGGCACAAGGTAGCTGACACGCTGTTCTGAGGGGCAGCAACAGCGTGCTCGTTAGTGGTGCAAAGTGTGCTCAGGTGTGAACATGTAGGGTTAGCCAATGCCTCCAGATGAGAAGTGGCTGTGGCTGCTGTCCCTGCTGGTTACCTGTGGCCTGGCCATTGCTGGGGCCCGTGGGGTGCAGCATGCCTCCATGATGCCTGGTGGCAGGGTCCTTGGGAACCTTAGAAACCACAGGGTACAGGTGAAATATTAGAACTTGGAGGACATAGAGGCTGAGCAACCCTGTCGTAGAAGTTAGAACGTAGAGTAGTCCGATTGCTTTTGCTACACCAGTTTTGTTACTTATTATCTAATTTAAATCCACAGTTATTTATTGTTTGGTAACATTTTTATTTGAAAGTCAACCCTTTTGGCAGCAGTGAGCCCCCAAAACCAAAAGTGCATGTTAAATGAAAAATTAATTGCTGAATTCCCTTTTCCTATGAAAGTCAGTGGAAGTGTCACTTGCACAAAATATTTATCATTAGTCACCATCACTGTGGCAAATGACCGCATAACAGAAGACAAAATTTGGTAACAAAACATGAGCGTCTAGGTTTTAAAATCAGCAGTTACGTTAAGACTCTAACGTAGATAATGAATTCACATATGGATCTGAAAGTGGGTTTACTGATTCCTCTGCAAAGCACAATTTTTTTCATTTGTATCAAATGACTGTTTCTTTTCTAAATTTCAGTCCTTTTCTAATTCCAAGTTTTTTATGCAAACACTTGAAGTGTTTGCAGTTAATGTGATTGCACTTGAGGAGAAGAAAGCATGCAGATAGTTCATAGGCTTTGCATTTTAGGAGGGCTTTTAGATGCTTCACAAAGAAAATCAGTTAATCCTCATAATTGGTTCAAATTTTCACTTCCAATTCAGGAAATCAAAATAAAGTTTCTGGAAGTTCATTCTGAAGAGGTAGAAACGCTTGATCTTTTTTTTTCATCTTATTGTTAATACTAGCAGAAACTTCATTTTTAAAATGAACTTTTGGTTTAACATTGAAGATAAAATCACTGACTTTAGTAGTGATAATACCCATTGAAATTTTGGCGAAGCACAGCTTTATGGTAAAAGCTTTGTCAGTAGAAAATTAAGAAACTTATGGGGCAGAAATAAGTTTGGAATTTGTTTTGATGTTCATATAATTCATAACTTCCACTGAGCTGCAATGTTAGATCAATTAGAATAAAAGTTGTAGTTATTTAAATTTACAAATATTTTTGATGCCCTGTTAAACCACAAAATTTTTGTGATGTTAATGTTGAATATAAAAAATAATGTGGCATTATGCAGTTTTTTCTCTTTCCTGCTTACCATCAATGGGTTTTCAAAAGATTTTCCACGTTTGAAGAACTACTTTGTAAATCAACCTACATGTTCTGCAATGGTATTGAACTTCTTTTATAAACCAGTTTGTAAATTCTGGTGGTATTTTATTCACCAGCAGTTGGATGTCTTTAATCAAAGTCTCCAAAGAATAAATTGTCAAAAACTTCATGTGAAAGCACTTAGGCAATTGCAGTTATTGAAAATAAAGTTTGCAAACAGAAAAACAATAAATTTTATCCCTACAAGAGAAAGAAAAAAACTGAACAAATTAAATAATGAGGGCTCAAAAATTATGCAAGATTTCCTGTACAAAATTGTAATTGCTCTTTGGAATATCTTGGCCTGTTGGAAGAATCTTTTGATTGTATTTCCATTTTTGTTTGGATACATTTCTATTCTTACCGGATGGAAAGAAGCTGAAAGACATATGATTCAGAATCATAAATAGAGGCAACTAATTTGAAGAGTTTTTCCCTGCAAAAATACTTGTCAAAGATCAGTATTTGGGAAGTAAAAAAAAACAGTATCTGAGAAAATATTCAGGCTAAGGTATTTACATATTTTAACATGAAGAAATAGAAGATTGGAATATACTCTAGTAGGAATTGCTCTGAATTTATAAGATATCTCAGTAACGTTGGAGAACGTATTTTCTCAATTAGAAATATTATTTTAATCTATAGTAAGATTCAACTTAATTCAAATTTATTAATAAAATGCAACTTTAGTACTTTTCTGTATGTAATACTTCAAAAAGCTTTAAAAATGCAACATTGAAGAAAAGTATATGTAATTTTATGAAACAAAAAGATTTTTAAAAATCCATCTTTAAAAAAATACAGTCTTCAGGAAAACACCATGATATAATAATATTAGAACTAGATATAGCTAAAAATATTTAAGATACATGCCTAGTACCATTATTTTGCTAACGGTATTGCTTAGTATTGAGATAAGAGATCAAACAAATTGAATTATTTTTATTTTGCTTTCATAAACACATATATATTTATTTGGTAGAAATAATTTTGTTTTTGAAGCTAGGTTTTAAATGAAATTATTTCATAAGTCTGCCAATATATAGTAAAGTCAATGTATTAAATAAGTTAATATTTTAAATTATGTAATTTGGGTTATTCCTAGCACTGCTTTTTATTCTCAAAAATGTCACCCTATGGTTGATAAATTGTGTGGTCTCCCCAATAGTAGGAACAAAAACTGAAAAAATACTGAATAAGAAGAGATAGAAAGTGGATCGAAGAGTGAGAGGGCAGAGGGAAGTATAGGGAGAGCGAAACAGGGTGGGGACCCCCAAGGAGAAGTGGTGAATCCCTGAAAATGGCCCAGTGTCCTCATAATACAGGGTCGGTCCCTGTGGCCGCAATTACCTACCTCCCCCTCTCGCTTCTAAAAGACATAATTTATTAGCTAGAGAGGCAGTGCTGCCTTTTGTAGACTGTTCGATTCACTGATTTCTCTCTTACCCATTCGCTCAATCATTCATTCATTCGTGAGCACAATCAACCAAGAAGCATTTGTTGAGCATTTACTATATGCCAAGCAGTTTGTTAGGCACTGGCGTTGGGCAAAATGGAATGAGATTAAACTCAAGGAGCGCACAGTCTAGTTCCAGAGCTGGGCTGAGAAGCTGGAATGGAGGCGTGTAGGAGGTCTAGAGGGGACCCAGAAGGCCTGTGAGCTTATTAAGGGGACATGAGAGAAAGCTGCTTGGGGCGATGATGCCAGTTCCCCAATTGAATCAAGCTGCTGACTCCACTACTGCCACCGACTCCTCTCCTCTGGGAATGCTGTCTTACCTGGTGGGGTTTCATGCAAGCCACTGCTCTTTGTTCTTGCTGTTTTTAATCCATCCCAAAGCATGGTTCCCTTTGCTCCCTTGGTGTGGTTTCGCCCCTGTCTGCTCTCAGAGAGTGGCCTGGGAAGCCCGTTAGGACCCAGTAGCTGTTTCCTATTCCAGGATCCTTGTGTGTCATTTCTGGGCAAAGAAACAAATCCAAGGCAAGCAAATAATGCTGTCATCGGGATCCTGTGCAGGCGTCAGAGGGGAGCAGGCCTGGCCGGTGGACGGCTCTGTTTGAAATATCTCGCAATCTTCAGAAACATTTGTTTTTGTTCAGAAGTGTTCATTTGATGTTTCCCTGACCCCTACAGTTTCCCTATGGGCTCGAGCTCCCATTTGTTAAAGAAACAGATGGGAAAACAAACTCCATTTGTGTTTGTTTTAGCATTTAAGACAGCTTACCATGAGATGATAGAGTTGGGCTATCGCAGGTAGCACACATGATTCGTAGCAGGCGTGCACGGGAACAGAATCATGTGGCCGATGTAGAGAGGTGGGAGTGGAGACCTGCCCAATTCCATAGAGTAAACCCGTGGGTGCCACCGGGAGTGGAATTCTGTAATTCTACTATGGACTCCTTTAACTTGGACAGGATGAGCCGAAGTCGATGAGGAAACTATCACATCAGGCAGATTTTGCCAAGTGCTGTTGGTGGCCCATGGAACTCCTACCTTATTTTTGTCCTCCCTGCCATTCAAATGGAAGCAACTCTATACACAAGTCGGTCAATACAGGTATAGGTTATTGTTACCTGCTACAGGTCCACCTGGTGACCCCTGTACTACTCAGAGTCCCCGGCAGGAAAAAGACAGCACACTGGACATGTTAATTTCATGAAGAGAGTTTAATAATGGGACCCCTGACCTCTGACCTCCTCCTGGGCTTTCCCATTGGTCAAACCCAACTTGGAGGTGGAGACTAGCAGTCTCCTGGGACACAGGGCTTGGTGGAGATGGAGGGAGGATGGAGGCTGGGTCTGGAGGGGCAAATAGAATAATACTCTCTTGACTTGGGCAGTTAGAATCTGTCCAAAACTCAACAAGCAGTTTCTCGCACTGGTGGCAGAAGTAGAAACTGTCTTCTTTCAATGTGGTGGAGCTTTGGGTGGCAACCCTGAAGCTTTGTGGCTCCGTCAAAGCCCACAGTGTGGGCAACACCCTACAAGGTCTGGGTCCCCTACTTCACACTGTGCTACCATGCTCCAGGTCATCCAAGAGTTGTTTTGGGGGCGTCGTTAGATTTGCCATTTTTTTAGAGATTAAAAAAAGCCAGAATCCTGAATTAAGAGTCTGAAAACCCAGGTTTGTATTCCATTTGGCTGTGGGACTGTTGGTTATCCTCTCTGGGCATTTTCTCATCTGTGAAATGAGGAAATGGGAGTAGAAGTTGGATTAAGCCCCTTTTGGCTCTAACACTCTTTAAGTCAAAACCAAAAGACTGTCAGGAGGAATGTTGGGCCTGTGCAGGGGAATGTCTGAACCCACCTCAGAAGTGAGTCTGTGGAGAGGTGACAGGAGGTTCTGAAATGGCCAGGACACTGAGCCAGTTGAGCAGCATCACATTGTCAGAACCGGAAGGTGGGCAGGGGGCTTGTCAACCTGGAGCAGGCTGGCTCACGTGCTTAAGGGGTCAGATGCTCTCAGACGTCTCAGAATGCTGCAGGGTCTTTTCTAGGCTAAGAATAACCCTGAAGGTTCAGGCAACTTCTTCATTGCCTCCTTCTCCAGCGAGGGGAACAGAGGTATTCAAGTTTGCTTTCTGTGAGTTCCTACCGAGGGGGACTGCTAGTACGGTTCCTTTCCTGTAATTCCCTCTGACCTAGGCTCTGGATTGCAGGGTTCCCTGAGCTCTCCTTTTACTCCTGTCGCCCAGGTCACCTGGACCCCCAGTGCAGGCTAGACATGAGGGTGGCTGACATGCAGAAGGAGAGATTCGCAAAGTGGAGGTCTCTCCTGCCCTCATATAACAAACATAGGGTCTGAAGAGCTATCATGGCTCATCCTTTAACCTGTGCCTCGCACAGAGCACAGTGGTTACAATCAGCCCCCAGAAAGGCGTCTCCAAGCTTCACTCGCCATTTTGTAAAAACAGCTCCAATAGCAAAATCTGCGTGGTGACACATCTTGAAAGCAGTCGAGATTCTTGCATGGCCCTGGTAATGGTTGACTATGATAACATATCCTATTTTCAGTTTTTCTGTAATGAATCGCTTAATAGATGTCATTAGACATTAAGTGCTACATTACTGTATCTAAAGAGAAATATTTAAACAAACTAAAAATGAAAAAATCCCATCCTGAATCAGCCCTGAACACCACCCTTAGCCATCGCAATCCATACTGTAGAGTCTTGTTGTTCTTAGCAACGGGCTCACGTGAGCTTCTTTGGCTTCTGAGAATATGGATCTTTGAGGAGAACAGCTAAAAGTAGATATTCCTCCAAAAAAGGGGGCAAAAGCTTGGGAATTCTAAGAAATTCACTGGCTCCCACAGGAAACACAGCCATGGTGAGATGTAGATAAACAATCTCAGTTTTTCAGCACCCTGTGTAGGAATTAAACTCACAACTTCCACGTGGATGGTACTTTAACATTTAATTTCCTGTGTGCCACACTGAAAATGTATCTACTGAAAGTGGAATTTTGCTCCGTAGAGCTGTCTTATTAAGTGCGTGTGTGCAAGGTGGCACCTGTTACAGGAAGATTCTGGAAGCTCACAGAGAACTATAATTTGAGGAGAGGAAGAAGCAAAGAGGACTGTGCCACGTAGGACTGTCACTGTTTTCCCAGTCTCATTACTGTTATTAGTAATTGGTTACTCATCAGCATTAAGCATTGATGCTAAATATTAACAAGAGCTGGGTTAAGTACCAGCAGTGATCTCTCTCCTGTGCACAACATGGGCCATTCTAGATCATCGGGTTACAGGACAACATGGTAAACATGAGGGTAGATGCCGACTAGCCAGCAGGGAGCAGGCCTGGATTTCTGTCAGGGAGGGTCTTGTTACCGGGATAAGACAGCCACAATAGCAGAAAGTGAGTAGATAGCGCATTAAAGCCTCTGTGAATCTAGTGAAAGTGCACGTGATCAGGAGACACACAAGAGTCCAGCTGGCTACTCAAAGCATGTTCCAAAGATGGGCACATTGGCATCACCTGGGAACTTATGAACATGCAGCATCTTAAACCCCATCCTGGACCTCTTGAATAAAAATCTGCATTTTTTACATCCTCTCCAGGAGAGGGAGGATCCTCTGACTTGGCTGCATATTGGAATCATGTTGGGAGGTTTGAAAAATCCCAGTGCCCAGGCTTTACCCTAGACCAATAAAGTCAGAATCTTGGAGGTTGGAACTAGGTATTTGCATGTTTTCAAAAGCCCCAGGTGATTGTAATGGGCAGTCAACTTTGTGAACCTCTGCTCAAGAAGACAGTGACACTAGATTAACTTAAAATCCTTTGAGAACTTTGTGAACTCATATTCTTATCCTCAGAATAGATCCAAGACCACAGCACATAGAAAACTCTGACACCTCCCTGTGACTGTGCTCCTGCCTGCCCTCCACGCCCACGTCCGTCCTCCTCCAAGAGCCCCTAACCACTTAGGGGTCCTAGACCAGCCCTTCTTGGCCCAGTGGTAGCCATCCTAGATGTTCTTGCTTGTTCTCCCCTGCAGGTGAGATCACCTGTTTAGACTCCTGGGCTCTCAGATAGCCGCTGTCCTTTTCCAGGTTTTGGTTATTTGGTTAAGGTAGAGGGGTGGGCGGAGGGGAAGACTGGTAGATCTCATTCTGCATCTTCTTGCACTTCAGCAGTGGCCTCGACAGCTAAGGACCTCACCAGTCTTTTGAATTTAGGGAAGCTTCCATTTTTTCTAACGCGATGATGCTAATACCTCCCTTATAGCTTCGCTTGTTAAACTCTCAAGCACTTACCATATAGCTTCTTAATTTCTTTTCCTCTTCCCTATGTGATCAGTCCAGAAAGGAGACCATTGCCATGGATGTCAGTTGATAAAGTCAGAGCTGACCCTATGGGAAGACAGAGAAAGTAGAAAACTGTGCATCTGTGGTTGGAGTGTTCTAGGAAGACATTTGCCCTACTTGTGTGAGAAACTGCTAGCTGTGTCCCCAAATCCTTCCTCCCTTCATTCATAATAATTTTTTACCTGCTGGGCATATTGCAGCCAAGAATAAGGACTGTCTCTTCAGGCTCTCTTGCAGCTGAATGTGATGTAACTAACCACCTATATCAGTTGCCAGGAACATTGATTAAGAGGCACATTGCCTTATTCCTCTTTGCTCTTTCCATTGTCCTGCTGCTTGGGGGGGGGGGGTGAGTGCAGCTGTCCTGGACCATGAAATTGGGGACCGTCCTTAGGGATGTGGAGCACTTGGGTGGAAATAAAGAGTTCTTGAGAGGTTTGACGACATAGTCTTGGGCTGCTTCCATTTGGACTTGGTTTATGTGAGCATGAAATGAGCTTCCATCTTGCTTAAGTCATAAGTTTTAGGTTCTGACACTTGCAACCAAACCTAGTCCCAACTGCCAACTGGTGTACCACCTGAAGTTTCTTCTCCACTGGCCAAAATTCTACTTCTGAAGATTTGTTTAAAGACTTTTATCAGTCTTCAGGAAAGATCTGATAAAATACAGATTCCATAGGATAGGCTTATAGCTTAAATCTGTATAAGCAACATTCTTAGCAGGTTACACAGCCGGAGGAAGGCATCCAGATAGCCCCACGGAGCTGAAAGGTAGAGAGTGGGAAAAGCAGACAAAAATCTACTTTTTTACCATTCTACCAACTGCTCTCTTAGGACAACTTGTCTTGGGGGCTGTAAGGACATGAGTTGATTATGTTGGACCCTGTTTGCTCATTTTTCCTAATATTTTTTTATGAAAATTTTCATATACATAGAAAAGTTAGAAAAACTTTTCAGTGAATACCTATCCACTCTCCAGTTACCTTCAGTCGTTAACAACGAAACACAATTGATGTATCATACTCCGCCTGTCTCTTCGTCCCTGTGGCCATCCATCAGTCTGGCTTTTATTTTTAAATTGTATTTCAAAATAAGTTGCACCCATCAGTATACTTCCCTGATTAATTTCCCTGTTACTTAAATTTTATTAGTTTCTATGTAATTTCTACCTCTTCTCTGTTTCCGTTCAAGCCTGTTTCTCTACAAGTAAGGAGAGCAGGCTCTCTAGGGCCAACTCTGTGCCCTGGAGACCCACATAGACAGGACTTCTCTTGGCACTTCCGACACCTACGTCCTTGGGCAGTTAATGGAAGTGGCAACCAAAGAAAGACAGAGATGCTGTCCTCTTGGGGACATCTTGCATCCTCTATCTCTGCTCTTACATTGCTCTGAGGTTGGTTTCTGGGTCTCCCCCTCCTTGCCTGACTCCCGCTTAGTCCCATGCACGCTCCTGGCTTCTCCATGTGCAAAGATAAACCATCCTCTTCATTCTGAGGTTGCAACTCAGCCTTAGTCTCATAAGCACCCTCCCTCCCACGCTCTGGAAACCCCAGAATACGAGACCAGGGAGCACTGAAGAGGGAAGGAGATGTCTATTCAGGGTTAGGTCCCCGAGTTTCCCAGCAGGTGCCTATGGGGGTTAGTTTGATAAACGCCACCACTGGTTGAGAACCGACAAAGGGCCAGGAATCCTCTAGGCACTTTGCACACATGCGCAGTGACTCATTGTGTCCCCCCAGCCAGCCACCCTTCCAGGTAAATATTTTTATTTTTCTTCCTTTTATGGATGAAAAAACTGAGGCACAGAGAAATTAAGAAACTAGCCCAAGCTTGCACAACTAATAAAATTCTTCTAGATGCATTTATTTTTTGCATCTGATTGGAAAGAATTATTTTTGTAGAGAATTTGGGCCTAGTGCTTTATAAAGCTATAATTAAGTTTATATTGCCATGTTGTTGGGGTTGTTTGTTTGTTTGTCATGGTGGCATTTTTCAAATTGGAATCTGTAGACTACAAGGGTTCATGATCATTCTTGTGTTTTACTACGTTTTCTTTTCAAAGGGCTCTGTGCAGTTCGAGAAATGCTGGTCTAGAAGCCAGAGGGCAGGAGTAGGGTCTGTCCCTCCCCATCTGTCATGTCCTTATTGTCACCACCTCCTAGACTGTCATCTGGGCTGCTTAGGGAGCTCTGTCCCTGAAACTCTGTTTCCTAGCCCATTTGGAGCAGTTATTTTTCTTACCCATCTCATCTGCACTTTGGGCTGGAAGGGGAGCCAAGAGCAGAGTAAAGTACTCAAGGAAGAAGAGAAAAGGGAGCAGTAGTGTCCCTGGCAGGGGGGAAGACATAAGCCAGGGCCCAGAGGTGAGAATTCACTGACGTGTTCTGGAACAGATGGACACAAGGCTCATCACCTGGGGTGCAGGACTGAGCAGGGCAGCTTATCTGTAGAGCCTTGAACGCCGAGCTAGGGAACATGCTGATGCATAGATAACAGGCGAACCGAGAAAGAGGACCCCAGCTGGAAGGGACAGGAGAGGCAGCGTCCAGGGTGGGAGGACGTGAGCAAGGGGCAGACGGGCCCACCTGCCCAGCCCTCCAAGGGGGTGATGCAGGGGAGGAGGCCTCCTGTGTGCCCTCCAGCCATGAGGGGACATCACAAGCCCCAAAGACTTGGCACAGCTCTCAGACCCTAAATCGAGTTTGTCACCACTCTGCCTCTGGAAGCAAATTGTTTAATTCTGCGTCTTGAGCTGCTCTTTGCTATGGTGCAGCGCTGGCTGGCTAGAGTCAGGGAAAACAACTATGAACTCTGAGCACTAAAGTCAGGGAAATGTTGAGACAGGGTTTCTGTGACTCTTTCAAGCACTGGGACCCTTCCTGTCCTGCTCAGGCCGGAGCTGAGAAGATGCCAGTGACCAAGAGCAGCAGACCCCTGTGCTGGGTCCCCTGATCTAATGATCGTGCCAGCCCCCTGTGGGCACATCCGTGTCCACCCTGCCTGCCCCCATGAAGACAAGGTTCCCCACACCTGATCACCCTTGTCAGACCCCCATGGTGTCACCTCCGTGTGTCCCCACCTTCCAAGGAACCCAAACAAAATCAACCCATCTGGGGCCTTTGATGGTCAGGAGACATGCTAGGAAAATGAACTCTCTTATTTGGACAAAGGAAAGATAAAGAGAGAAGGACCTAGAGGCAGGTCTGGGACTAAGTCAGACCCCAAGCGCCTTGTCGTGACCGAGCCCCAGCACAGCTGTGACATTAGCAGCCGGCATTTGAGGCACAATAATAATTCTTCAGATCAAAGCAGCTCCGTCTTTAGACAATTATAGTAAAATTGAAGCTCTCCTCTAAAAGAAACACATGCTCTTGTTGTGTTTTCCCCTCTTCCCCCCCTCCTTATTTTATTCTTTATGAACAAATTGGTTTTCAGGGCTATAGAAAGAACCGATTGGAAGCTCAAATTCTCACTGTCTGCCCAGGGCTGGATTCGCAGGGGTGAACATGCAACATCTGAAAGCTGACTTTTTTTTTTTTTTAAATTAATATCCAAGAATAAAAGAGAGAATGGTAGGAGAAGCTGATCAGGAATGAATAAAGTCTCCTTTTAAGCTGAAATAACCCCCTCCCCCCATCTTCCCTCCAGAAAAGCCGGACTGTAATTGCTTGCAATCATTCGGCACAAATTGTCTGCTCGTATTTGCTTTTTAATTTTGTATAATCTGGTCCATTTCGCTCTCTCTGCCTTTGAGCTTAACCTCTCTCTCTCCCTCTCTCTTTCTCTTTCTCTCTCCCTCCCTCTGTCTCTCTTATTCATTCTGTTTCTCTCCCTTTAATTCTTCAGGACTATTCAAAGATTAGCAATAATTCCCAGTGATATTTGATGGCTTTTACTAAGCAAAGGCACTTAGGGCACAAAACACACACACACACAAACACACACACACACACAGAACAGAATGGGTCTGGTCTGCATCTGCTTAAATGTTCATTTCTGCATCCAAAGTGGTGTTTGTTTTAATGCATTAATACTGTTTCTTAAGGCATGGTAGACATTTTAATAAGTAAATGGGCTGAGCCCAAAGTGAACAAAACAAGGAGCCAGAACAAGAAAGACCATTTCTTGGAGTCACCGTAGACCCTTTTCTTCTGCTTTTTCAGCAGGTGCATGTCTGGCACTTGCTCTCTGTGTAGCACACTGCAATGTCCACCCAGCCACCTCCCTGACCTGTGCTTGCCCTTGTTCGTATGTCCGTGCATTTCTCACAAGGGGGGGGTCAATGGATCTGGAAGGTCCTGCATCTGTAGGTATTAACTTATTCTCTGACAATATAAAAGGTGATAAGGAGGTGAGGGAGGATTTCAATGGGGAAGAGTCCGGAGGAAAAATCCTCAATGAGCAGAGAAAAGAGGGGGAAAAAGGCAAAGCTGTGAACAGCAGGAGGACATACAGAAAAAGCAAACAAAATGAAAAGCACAGGTTATTGAAAATCACAGGTTATACTGGAAATGATGGGTGACACTTGGGCTCACATCTGTGCTTTCTGACAGTGCCACATGCTCTGCTTTCCTGAAGGAGAAATTAGATGTCAAGAGAAATAACTTCAGGAAAGCAGCATGGCCAAGAATTTGACTCCTGTCTTGCTTCTGATCCTTGCTGTGTGACTCTTCATGGCTTACTTAACTTCTCTGTACTTCCGTTTCCTGTTCTGTTCGGTTGGGGTGACACTATAACCCTCCTTGTGGGATTGCTTACATGAAATAACAAACATAAAGTGCTTGGCATGTTTTAAGTGCTCAGGAAATGTTAACTATTATTGCAGTTTAATAGCAAATGATTGAAGGCATCAGTCAGGGTTGAGTCAGGGAAGCAGAGACCATGAGTGTTAGGGACTAAGGAATTTATTCCAGGCATCAGACTTTGCACAATTGCAAGAGGAGCTGGGGAAGTATGATCTGGAAGAGGAGTTGGAGAATCAGAGAAAGGTCACTGGAGAAGTCTACCTAACATCTAAAGAAGAATTAATACCAGTGCTATACAATTTCCATTTCATCCAAAAAGGAAACACTTCCTAATTCATTTTATGAAGTTAATATTATCCTGATCCCAAAACCAGATTATAAAAGAAGGAAAACCACATACCAATATCACCCACGAACATAGATGCAAAAATATTTTAACAAAGCGTGAGCAAATAGAATTCAGCAATATATGAAAAGAATTATACACCATGACCAAGTGGCCTTTATTCCAGGGATGCAAAGCTGGTGAAATATTCAAAAATCAATCAATATAATCCGCCATGTTAACAGGCCAAAAGAGAAGAATCACAGGAGTGTATCAAGTGATGCAGAAAAAGCATGTGACAAAATCCAATACCTAGTCACGATAAAAACTCACAAACATAAATAGAGAGGAATTTCCTCAACTTTTTATAAAGACTATCTACAAAAGCCTATAGCGAACATTATACTTACTAGTGAAGCACTGAATAATTCACCTCTAAGATCAGGAGCAAGGCAAGGATGTCCCCTCTTAACCAATCTTATTCCACATAGTGCTAGAAATTCTAGTTAGTGCAATAAAGTAAAAAAAATAAATAAAGGCACACAGATCAGAAAGGAAGAAATGAAATTCTTATTTGCAGAAGACATGGTTGTTAACAGAAAATCACAAGGAATCTACAAAAAAAAAAAAACCTTCCTAGAATGAATGAGTTCAACAAAGTCACAAGACATAAGATAAACATATAAAAAATCAATTGTATTTCTATTTACTAGCAATGAACACAGGAAAACTGAAATTAAAAATACAGTGTCATACTAGCTTAAAAAAGAGGAATATTTAGGTGTAAATCTATCCAAACACATACAGGACTCATATACTGAAAAGTGCAAAATGCTGATGGAAGACATCAAAGAAGATCTGAATAAATGGGTAGATGTATGATGTTAAATGACTTGAAAGACTCAAGATAGTAAAGATGTCAATTCTCCATAAGTTGATGTATAGGCTTAATGTAATTCCTACCAAAATCCCAGCAAGTTTTTTCTTTGTAAATATAGACAAAATTATTTTTAAAAATGTATATGGAAAGACAAAGGAAGTAGAATAGCTATAACAATTTTGTAAAAGAAGAATAAAGTAGGAAGAATCACCTACTTGATTTAAAGACTTATTATTAATATATACCTGTACTAATCAACACTGTGTGGAAGTATCACACAGATCAGTGAAGAATAGAGAACCCAGAAATAGACCCACACAAATATTTCCAAATCATTTTTAACAAAGGTATAAAAGCAATTCAGTGGAGGAAAGATTGTCTTTCAGCAAATGTTCCTGGTACAACTGGATATCCATGGGCAAACAAAAACGAGCCTCAACCTAAGTTCACACCAATTACACAAATGAAGTCAAAGTGGATCACAGAGTTAAATGTACGACATAAAACTATAAAACTTTTGGGGAAAAAAGTAGGAGAAAATCTTTTGGATCTAGGGCTAGGCAAAGATTCCTTAGACTTGACACCACAAAAGGAAAACTTGATAAACTGGACTTGAACAAAATTGAAAAATTCTGCTTTGTTAAAAACCTTCATAAGAAAACAAAAATGCAAGCTATAGACCGAGAGAAAATATTTGGAAACTACATATCCAACAAAAGACTGATACCTAGACTATACAAAGAACGCTTACAACTCAATAGTAAAAAAGCCAAACAATCCAAATGATACAGCTACTCTAGAAAACATTTTGGGAGTTTCTTTAAAAAAAACAAAAAAGTGAACATGCAGTTACACTATCTAGCAGTTGGACTCCTGTATATTTATACCAGAAAAATGAAAACTTATTTTCACATAAAACCCTCTGTATGAATATTTATAACAGCTTTATTTATAATAGCCAAGAAACTGAAAATGAACCAGATGGGCTCCAGCGGGTGAATGGTTAAGCACACTGGTACATCCACAACCCAACTACTGCTCAGTGGTAAAAAAAACAAACTATTGGTACATGCAACCACTTCTGCGAATCATCAGAGAATTATGCTGAGTGAAAAAGGCCAATCTCAAAAGGTTACATACTGTATGATTCCATTTATGTAACATTCTTAAATCGACAAAATTACAGACATGGAGAACAGATGAGTAGTTGCCAAGGATTAAGGAGAGAGTGGGGATGGGAGGGAAGTGGGTGTGGCTGTGGAAGTGCAGTAGGGGAGGGAGAGATCTTTGACGACAGAGAGGACAGAAACATTAAGACCAACGGCCATTACCAGAATAGATATTTCTTCTGGGCAACCCTCTTACTGACCATCCAAGTATTTTTCCTGGGCCGTAATTACAGTATTTAAAGGGGAGCTAGGCAGAGAATTATCAGTACTTAAAGCTTATCCATATGGTTTTCAGTGGTTGATGCTTAGTAATTCTTTGTTAAATAAATAGTCAGTGCAACTTGATTAACTGTTTTCATCCAGATAGAAGGTTGAATGACATCTGAATCCCATTCTCCAGGCCTTGGAGAAGTTCTTTATTAATTTTGAGGTGGTAGTTTTCATTTTGACGTTGGAGCAGCTACTTTCTAGACCTGAAACAGAAGAGATAGAAGCTTGTTGAGTACCACCTGCTTTCTGCCATAACTGGCTGTAGTCTTGTCTATCAGAACATATTGTCCCATATTTTACCGGTCTTTAGCAATAAGTGTTCTGTGTAAAGAAAGTAACATTTGCCAAGGAAGCCCAATGTTTGTGGATGTTTTCTTGTGGATGTAGCCACTATGATACTTTGGTTTGGCTTTCTCTTTTTGCTTTTTGTAGCATGGAAGATGACCTGGGAAACCACATGGGCCTTCCTGTGCTGCAGAAGAAGATGAAAAAGGAAGGGAGGGAGGGAAGGAGGGAGGAAGGAAGAGAGGGAGGGAAGAATGTGTCTCTTCTATTTGGAAATTAATCTCCATCTCCAGCTACTTTTAAGATTTGACAGATTGAGAAAGTTCTTTCTTTCCTTTTCTTTCCAGGGACTTGAAAAGAAGCAACAAGTGTAAAATGTCCCTGTCTCATGACCCTGTCCAGTTCACAAGGAAATGACCATATAGATGACCACGGGATATCCTAGCAAGAGTCAAGGCTCTGGGCTCTTGATGAGACCTCTGCCACCCACTGTCCTGTTGGAGAGAGGCGTCCTCTTGCACCCTGTTCCTGACTGGAGCTGTTCAAGGACAGCAGGCGTGGCTTCCAGGACTGGAGAACTCTGAATAGCGATTCTTCCCAGGTAAGTGATATTTTTACTTCAGGTCCTAAGAAATCTGAAAAACAAAAAATAAACAAGTCAATGTGGTTTGTCAAGGGACAGCCACCACCTGGTAGTAGGGCATGATTCTCCACAAGTGGATATAATATTCGGAGCCCCTACCAACCATGTAAAAGGAATTTTTCCAAGTGGGCCCCCTCACTGCTCCCCAAATCAACAGATTCCTTATGTAAAAATCAGTTGGTATCTGCTTCTTGACAAACATTTGAGGGCAAAAAAAAGGCAACATTGAAAAAAAAAAAAAGGAAAATTACATGCGTATTTTCTTCTGACACAGTTTTAAAGGCTGTTGGTAACTGATTTACAATGCTCATAGTATTCAGCTTTTCATTTGAAATTCTAATAAGTCCTTTGAATGGGTCGGAGATTGTTAGAAAGTAAAGGGAAAGAAATGACTTCCTTGAATTGAAAGGTTTTTCTGGCTTCTCCATAGACATCCCAGGCCTCTCTTCAATGTCATCTTTCTTTCCATGGAATGTTCTCAGGTTGACGTGGGCTGCAGAATCAAATATGGAGTGGGAAGGATGTCTGTAGAGACATCACCTATGTTCCAGCCATTGTACATGGTTGCCTGGGTCTTTATTTCCCACCTCTTAAGTTTGTGTGTTTCTTTGATGCGCTAATGAGTTGAATGAATGATCTTTTCCATTCTCTAGATAAATTTTTCTCATTTTTCAAACAAATACAAAGGCAAAGCTCCTGGGAATCATTTGGCCCTCCCAGATCAGAGGTGCTATTTTCCTTTGTTCCAAAAGCAGGTGTTGGCTGGTGTGAAAACCAGGCTTATGTAGATCATGGTTCCTATCAAGGGCTGTGGTCTAATTTAATGAGCTACCCTGTCTGTGATGGATGCCAAACAACACCATGATGGTTAAAAAAAAAAAAAAAGATAATCACATTGGGATTTGAAATGACAAGCTTCCATTTGTAAATCGTTTCAAAAATGGGGAGTGTGTTCTTGGCATAAAAGGTCTTAATTCTCATTTGGTCTGACCTTGGAAAAGATAAATCAAAGCCCAGGTTAGTTTGCTATAGTAGCTTTTTTTTTTTTACTGTCTTGTGCTCTAATATCCTAGCTTTCCTAATGCTGTTATCATAAATGATGGAAAAGTCTTGAATATTTGCATGCCATTATAGAAGATTTGTGACCGAGAGGATAAGATGTAACTTGTGCAAACCAGATCTATCTTTTTGCGTATGTTTGTAGCGTCATTCTTTTCCCAAAGATACACACACACTTTTTTTGGGGGGTGCCCTTCTAACTGGAAAATGGAAGCAGAGATTGTGAAGGCTCAGAGTGGGTTGGGGAATGAATAGAAGGCAAAGACATTGAGACACGTGTTTTGTTGTTGTTGTTTTGGGTTGTTGTTATTTGTATTTTTGGGAAATTTGGCTATGGGAGCAAGGAGAAAGAGCCTCATTTTTGCTAACTAACCTGAGTAAAATTTCTGGAGAACCTGCCGAATTTGATAGATCTAATGATCCCATTACTGTGTTAAGGAGTTCAAAGAACATAAACTTGTTCAGGTGCCAAAAAATACTGTCTCATGAAGCGGTAGCAGAAATCCTCAGGAGCTATTTATTTGCTTGGGATGGGCATCACCTTCAACATCCCTACCTGTTTTATTAAGTCAGTTGAGCCTGCTTCAAAGAACCGACCATCTGCACATCATTTGTAAAGGAGTTTCAGGTTGAACATGATTCTGTCTGGATTTTCTCTCTAGAATAAAAAGTAACAGGTATCTGAGATTGAGGCTAAGGCATGGTGCAAATGGCAGCCACTTAGGATGTTTTATTTTATCTATTGTTGCCTTACAAACCACCCCAAAGTGCAATGGTGTAAGACAACAATGATGTTATTACTCTCACGGATTCTGTGGGTCAAGAATTTGGATAGGGGGCAGTGGGGTGCCCCACCTTTGTTCTCTGATGTCTAGGGCTCAGCTGGGATGGCTCAACATGGCCAGGACCAACAGACTGGGACAGCTCAGTCTATAGACTCACCTCTTGACGTGGAATCTGCCAGGCTGGACTGTCTAAGATGTCAGAAAGATGGTTCTTTCACTTGTATGTCCAGCCGCAGGGCTGGGATGGCTAGAAAAACAGCTCAGTGAGGCTTATATTGCCCTTTGTTCCGAAGCAGCCTCTCCATGGGACTAACTGGAGTGTCCTTGCAGCATGCAAATGTCAGGGTAGTGGGACTTCTCATGAGGCAGCTGACATTCTCCAGAGTAAATGATCCTGGAAGAGGGAGGAAGAACCTACTAGTCCTCTTAAAAGCTGGGTCCAAACCGGCACAGAGCCACTTCCACCACGTCCTACTGCTCAGAGTAGTTCCAGCTCAGATTCAAGGGGATGTAACAACAGACTCCTCTGTCAATGGGGGAAGAAGTAGGGGAAACAAGTGGTAGTAGCCTTTCTGGAAACAAGCAACCACAGTGAGTTTCAGGCCCAGAAGGCCAAGTGCCAACACAGTATTCCAGCCATTCAATCGACAAATATTTATTGTACCTATTACAAATGGACAAATACAGTGATAAATAACACATGTGTGGTCCTGGTCTCTTAGAACATACAATTTAGCTTGAAAGGTACACATTTAGTATAGATACGTAGATAGAGCTAGATATCTGTATATATGGATATTATCTATTATGATAAATCCCACCAAGGAAGAAGGGCTGGGTATGATGGAAGCATACAACAAAGTGGACCAGTCTAGAAAGAGATAATATATTTAGGCCAAGCCTTAAAGAATGAATAATAAGAGACTAGCTCCATTGCGTTAACAGAAATGGTAACCATTGAATTATTTCGGTATTGACTGAAAATTCCTCCCTCCCAAACTCTCACTTTATTTGAAATCCTGAGACTCTATCTTGAAAACTTAGACAGTCGTGAGCCTCTCCCTTAAGGTAAGTGAATCGAACATATGGAAGCCCCACCCAGCTTTTGGTCTTCACAAATGGGTTCATTTGGGAGTAGGGGTTGTTTTTCCCTGGTCAGTATTTGGAAGACATTCTTCCATATCAAAATGCACTGGTTGATTGAGAAGAGATTCTTGGCTATGTTGGACTTAACTGCGACCTCTTCATGAGACAGTATTTTTGGCACCTGAACAAGTCTCAGTTGGAAAAAAGTCTCAGTTACCTGGGATTGCCTGCACACATCAGATTTTTTTAGTGCCTTTCTGCCAGCTAGAAGAGTTCATTGTATTTTTAATGTGATTAAAAAATTAAAATAAAATGGTGATTTTTATATACAGACATTGATGAAAGATGTGTTTTTAAAGCAGTAAATTAAAATCTCATTAATATTACAGTGGGAATATTTTGCACTTATCTGTTTCATCTCTATTTTTGACCTATGACTCGGAGTTCACAGCATGAAGGAGGTGGTGAAATCTGTTCACCATAAAATGTTAATTATAAGTAAATTACAGCACAAACGTTCAATCAGACACATTAATTCTACATAAAGTGAATTATTGTAGCAGAAAATTTTGAAATGTGACTGAATTTTGTAATCTTCAGCCTCCTTTTTTCTCCCTCTTGCACTAACCCTGATTTCCATGTGTTTATCCCAGACATTCTTGAGTTCTTTGTGTACTGTTGAGTTCATTCCTCTTACTGGGTTTTGAAAGTTTAAATACAGCACGTGGCCCCCATCTCTCCAAGTGATTCTGAATGGTACACACATCTCTTTACCCATGGCAACTTATGGAAAAGCTTTGATATTTTTCAAGCAGGGAGTTGGGCTCAAAATAAAGGTGTTGGGTTTATCATGTATAACAATTCTCTCCTAAAATATAATCAAAATGCATACATACGTGTGTATGTGTGCATATATGTATGTGTGTGAGAGAGAGATGCTGTTATAATTTTCATTGCCTCCTAGATTTAGGTCTGTTGTAAAGTTACAAACTCAAAAAAAACTGCTTTTGTGGCCAAAAACCTATAAATCTCCTATCTGGATCATTTTCTCAGTTAACAGAAACACTAAAAGTCAAAAATCTTATGCAATGAGTAATAATAACCAGAGTAATAATTTATAAAATGCTTAAAATATCTAGAGTGTAGGTGGCTCCTTCTGTCAACTATGTTAATTGTTCATTAGCAGCAAAAATACTGATGCTTCCTTGAGTAAGAATACCTCTGTGTATTCATTTTGTAATTAGAAATGGGGGTGCTTCTCAATATTAACAGGATATTTAATGCAGTGACTCGATGCCATTAGGGACTGGATACAAGAGAAGCCACAGATTTTACGAAATACTAGGGGGAAAAATCTGTCATTATTTGGTGCTGCTAATAGTCACCCAAAGTCAAGTAACAAGTGGTCTAAAGGAATTGCATAGTAGGGGTTCTCGGCGCCTGGTTGCCATGTATTTGTAAAACATTTTATGACAGACCTGGCCTTTGTCCTCCTACTTACCAGGTCACGTGTATCCCTAGTGTAGGTTGAAAGTCTGGGTCACATTCTGGAGGCTCCCAGTTCAGATTAGATCCCTGTTGTTTTCAAATCAGAAGCTGCATGCTCTCAACTGGTCCCATCTCACCCACTGAGGCAACAGTATTGTTCTAGGGACGTACCCTGTGACCTCATGAGAGCTTTAGGACTTAGTGGAACACAGAGCATGACACATGCATGTTTGCCTACTGATGTCTGGCTTCCGTATTAAGGATCCATCTTCCATTAGTGGAAGGTAGAGTCACTGCTTTGTTCTCTCAGATTAGTCATTCCATTTAATGCCCATCAAACTCAACAGAAGGCTAAAGCAGCCAAGAAAACTAAAAATGCTTTACAGACTCCATTAATAAGGAAGATGCAGAAATGGGAATCATAGTACTATTAGGAGAAAAGACTCCCCCATAAGAGGGATGAGGGAAGGAATTTCCAATTTGCTAATGGTAGAGGCTGTTAATCTGCAAATGTGTGCGGGCATTGGTGAGTCCTCCTTCAACATGTTCAGAAAACCTTGAGGATTAAAATATCAGAGAGTCAGGGATCTGGCATCATTAAGGGGAAAGGAGCATCAGCTTCCTAAGAGACTAGATGTTCTAAAGAAAATAGCAGAATAAAAAATATATATAGTAAGGTTGAATGACAGCTATTTTAATTTGAAACCATAGGCAAAATTATGAAAAGATAAAGATGATTATGATACTTCTGTTATCATTTTTCTTCTTTTTATCTGTCCCAAAGTCCCAGTCTAGGCTCTTAGCATCTTTCAGCTTCTACTCTCCTTTTCTGTCATGTAGAAAATCACAAATTCATCTACAACAAGGTGTTAAAAGGCTGCATTTTTTCTTTTATAGAATAATGGCTTTATTGTTTTTCTAAAAACAGCACATGCCTGCTATATAAAATTAAAAGTGGTAGGTAGAGTACATAAAAAGACAGCAAAGTTTCTCTAAAACTTTTACCATCCCCCAAATCTCTCAGATCTGGTGAATGTTGTTCCAAGCATTTGTTTACCATGTTTACATAAAAGAGGGAAGGATGAGAAAGAGTATGACAGGCTCAAAGAGACTAAGAAAAATTGAGATTTTAAGAAAAAGGAATCAGAATGATTATAATTAGAAATAATGTATTAGTTTCTTGAAATTTGGTAAGAGCATATTTTAAAGTATCTTCACATACACACACACACTAGTGGTAACTGTGAGTGGTGATGGATATGTTAATTAAATTAGTGGTGTAATTAGTATGCGATGTTTACATATATCAAATCATTACATTATAAACCTTAAATACATACAATTATTTAAATATTTTTAAAGAAGGGATTATATATGACAAAGATCAGAAGTATTACATTTAAGAGTATTAGACTTTGTTATATTAGAACTTTACAAAAAAGTTTATAAAGGTGAAATTGAAGGAATTTCTACCCTCATTATTTTTCACTAGAATATAGTTCTTAAGTAGTATGTCTATGATTAAGAAAAAGGGAAAAAAACTTTGGGTAAATTATTGTCTTTAACTTCATGTTTTATTATTACACAGTATAGGTGGACTCCCTACTTAAAAGATGAGAAAATTAGTACAGAGCTACCCAATTTCTTTCCCCTGACTCCTTTTTTTTATTGCTTATTATTTTACTTTGTCAGGGTTTGTAATATTTGTCATCTTGTTCTGAAACCACAGTTATTTTCTCATACTTCTATATCTAAATAATGATTAAGTGCTCAAGTTTTTTAGACCCATGTTCTTCATTCTTGTGTTTTTGTTTTGTTTTGTGTTATCCTTAGTTGAATGAATTTTATTTTTAGGAAGAATTTTAGAAGGCTTTTAGGTGCTCTATTCTAATTTCTTGTATGCCCGAGAATGTCTATTGCCTTTATAATCAAAGTACAGTGTGAAGACATAGAAAATGAAATAAAAATAAATAAACAAGAATAAATGGATAAATGAAAGGACACTTTAGCTGGGTATAAAATTGGGAGAATCACATTTTCTTTGCCTCAGAACTTTGTAGACCTTTGTCCATTGTCTCCTGGCACTGAATACTGTTCTTTAACCAGACAGTTGTCATATTTTGTTTCATCGATAGGTGGGCCCATCAGCATCATACTCTTGAATTTGAGACTCTCTTACTGTTGTGAGTATATTTGAACATCAGTTTGACTGGATATTCTATGAAACATACCTTTTTTCTTTAGAACCTTGTAAATATTGCTCCCTTGTTTTTTGAATGCTATAGAGAAGACTCATGCTTATATAAATTTCCTGTTTATAGAATACTTGATTTGTCTCCCTAAATAACTAAAGAATTTTTCTTTATCTTTTAAAATAACAAGGATATATTCAGAATCAAACAATTTATATCAGTCTTTCCTAGAATGTACTGTACCTGTGTGTGTGTGTGTTTCTTCCTCTTTTAAGGCACATTGTTTTCCTTCTATATATGATTTTTTTTTCTGTCTACTGCATTCTCTATTCCAGGAACATCTATTATTTTTCTTTTTCTATTACTTTCCTTTTTTTTCTTTTCCTTTTCTTTCACCAAGATTATCTTAAGTCTTTCCCCATGCCAGTTATTCTACTTTCAGTCATGCCTGTTTTATACAATCTGTGCTAACTTATTTATTAGTTCTTTTTTTTTTTTTTTTTTTTTTTTTTTTGAGGCAGAGTCTCACTTTGTTGCCCAGGCTAGAGTGAGTGCCATGGCATCAGCCTAACTCACAGCAACCTCAAACTCCTGGGCTCAAGCGATCCTCCTGCCTCAGCCTCCCAAGTAGCTGGGACTACAGGCATGTGCCACCATGCCCGGCTAATTTTTGTATGTATCTTAGTTGGCCAATTAATTTCTTTCTATTTATAGTAGAGATGGGGTCTCGCTCTTGCTCAGGCTGGTCTCGAACTCCTGAGCTCTAAACGATCCGCCCACCTCAGCCTCCCAGAGAGCTAGGATTACAGGCGTGAGCCACCGCGCCCGGCCTATTTATTAGTTCTATAATGATGTTTGATCCCAAATTTATCTCCTAAGCTCCACAATCATTTTTTAATTTCATTGTTACTTTAATAGTTTATCATACCTATTTTAGTATATTTGTGCCATATAAACTATTCTGTAGCATGAAACACTCAAAAAGAAATTTGTTTTTCCTTGGGTTGTATTTTCTTCCAGATAAGTGTTTCATCTCTCTCTTGCATGCCTGATTTCCTTTTTTATGTTCTTTTTCTCATCCTTAAGTTATAATCTTTTAGGATACTGGTTTACTATAAACAGGTTTCTTGCTAGATTCATCACCCTAGAGGGGGTCTGGGCATTGTTATCTAACCAGCACCCACACCCACACCCACCGACCCACAGACACATATACGCAGAGCAATTCTGTCAAAACAAAAATCCAAATGGTGGTGATTTGGCATATATCCTTGTTGCCAACTGCCTGTGGGTAAAGAGTAGTTCTCCTATTCCACTTTGCTTTCAGAGTTCTGGCAGTCCCTTCATTTTGATCAGCTCCTGGATTCTATATCAACTCCTCAATGCTTTTAAGGTGATTTTACTATTTTATCCAGTATGAAGTTGTTTTCAGCATGGAGGTTAGTCTGAAATGACTAGTTTGCCATTAATAAAAATGAAATTCTATTCATGTTGTTATTCATTTATTTGTCTTGTTCTTGCTTAATATAGGGAGCTCTATGCCGATCTTCTCTCTGTGATGATGGATATTAAGAAAATTCTTCTCAACCAACTTTCTGCTTTATCTGAGACCCATCATTCATCTTAACAACAGTGTAATGTGTTCTACCTATTGTATATATCCTGAGTCTTTTGGGAAAAGGAGTTTTGACAGGCTGTGTCTAGAAGAACAAGGAACTCTGCTTGTCCCCAAATTCTGTTAAATGTTCTTCCTCAAAGTTCGCTCCACCTACTTGGGTATATAACTAACTGCCCTGCAGCCCTCCCTCGAAAATATTGAGCCCAGACCATATTCCTGCCTCTAATAAGAGGCTGAGGTCTTTAGTTCCAGGTATTGGGATTCTATACTTGAAATTACTTTCCTGACTCAACCAAAGGTGCCTATGAAACACTTCGATTTGCTTCTCTCCAAACTGTGAGATATTTGGGACAAACTCATAATGTTTTCACTACTTCTTTCTACCTATTCTGGGGTAGTTAAAAGCAGCACTGTGGTACAGAAACATCATTTTCCCCTCCTTCTCCAGCTGCTATTTTATTGAAGTTTATGGCTTGAGGTTTTACCATTTTCTTTATTTACTACTGCTGGTGAGAATGTTCCTGATTTTTTTTCACTACTTCTTTTCCTTTACTTAGACGTTACAGATGTTCCATGATCCACATTCACTCTATCATCTTCCCTCAAAGTTAAGACTCCACATTTTAATAGAAGGTATCTTAGTGATATTGATGCTATACCTAATGAATGACCATGAGTCTTCATCTTGTGTGTCTCAGGGTAAGAGACAAGTATTCAAGTAAAAATCCTTTATTTGTAAGTTGATCCCAGGAACTGGGAGAAGCATAGGGCAGCAAAAGAGGAAGGGGAAGGATGCTAATACAGACTACGTCATCAAGCAAATTGCCACTGTGAGCGACTAGAATTAATTGCTCTGGAAAAACTCAGGGGAGAGTGCAGAATGCACCCCTCACAGTTGTCCCACCCAAGGGAAAGGGAGCTAGTGTATTGACACGCTAACTTCTGCTACTCACCAGTGGACTTCTGCTTCTAGGGTACTCATTCCCTCTCACTTCCTGCATTGCTGTGCCCTCAATGGCAACATCTAAGGACAAATGGCTAGGGCATACCACGTGATTGTGAACTCCAGGCATCTTGGCACCTGAGTAGATCAAGACTGGGAGGAAGGAGGATGTTTTTTAGGGCGTCACAATTGGTTCCATTCGGGTGGTTTCCCACTTGATAACAAGTATAGACCTTGACCATTGATGCTTTCTAGTTGATAGAGTTGTAACACCTCCTCAAATTTAGCGAAAAAGGGGAAATAACTTGAGAGGCCTGAAAAAAGGTGAAGGAGAGCTATTTTAGTCAATAAAGCTTTCAAAATCATGGACACTAATATATATATGAATTATATATATTAGAGTTACATATACTTACACATAGAGATAACTATATAACACACATACATTATATTCATTATATATGTGAAAAGATTTTTGAATGTAGGTTGGGGGCATGTTTGAAATTAACGATGCTGTATGTTGCATGGGCGTGGTGTGGACAATTCACTTGAGAGTATTAAGAGTTCTGGCTATTGCGTCCTCCTCAGTTCCTCTCTGACATACACCAAAGGAATCACAGGTTCCTACAGAGAGCACCACATAAATCCACTCACCTGCAATCCTACTTTCAAATAATCCCCTTTTATAAAGGTATCATACCGACTTCACTTTTGGAAGGAGCGTAACTTTTGACTTCTGTACATGTCATATATTTGAATAGAGTCTCACAAATCCAATCCTTTTTGCCCTATGTGAACTGTCTAAGTGGTTAAAAAGTGATGACTTTACCTTAAATCTAACAGGAAAAAACAAAAAAGATTTCCAAGTTCATTGATTAAGGTGGGGAGAAAATGGTCATCTCAAATACAAGAAAGTTAGAGGATTCCAATAATCTATTTTACATAAGAAAGTATATAGAGAAAAAATTATATTTTAAAAGGCAAGTGACTTCAGAGGTCCCACCTGAGGGATCAGAATTTATGTATATATTCATGTTATAAGCAAAATCAACTAATTCAATTCATAATACACAACAAAATTATCCATACTAGAAATCATTATTTAAAAATTCCTGAGTGTTTTAATATCTCACTATTTTATTGAGGAAAAGCTAAGTCTGCGATATCAAGTGGCAGTGGGGGGAGAATATGTGATATTTATTTGGCTAAACTAAGAGGAAGCCAAGGAGTAACTTAACTACCCAAATACATGGTGGGTTTTCTGTGGATATCTTTGAATAAATCTTCTCCACATCCATGGAGGCCAAAGCCTGAGGGAGAGAGAGAGGGAGGAATGAAAATAGACCGAAAGACCAGCAGGGAATGTGAAACAGATTGAACACACCAATGTCGTGAGTCTCAAGATGCTGAATTTCGGCCTCTATTAGCAAGAGATCTTGGTGGCACATGGGAAAGTACTTCTTGTTAGACAAAGTGATAAGTCGTCAGAGTAGCTGTCTCTGTGATCTCGTGGAGTGTCCTTTTGTGGAGTCTTTTAGAGAAGAAACTACCATCTTCTGCAAAATGTTTGTGTGAAAGCTCCAGGCAATAGTTTGAATATTATTTATAAGGTCCAGAAGCCCTGATTATTCCCTGAGAGGGGATTGTCTATTTTTTTTTTCCAGAAAAAGGCACACACAAAAGCACTTCTCAGTGCCTCCATCCACAAAACCTTTACTCTTCAAATCTTTACGAGTATGTTATAAACATCTGGGCTGCTCCCTGTGTTTGCCAATTTGTTTCTCCCCCCACCCTCTTCATGTTCTATTGTCACATGAAATGAAGCTGCAGATCTATTTAGGAATTTACATGTTGCTGTGGGCTGAACTGTGTCTCCAAAAATGTTTTTGTTGAACTTCTAGTACCTAGAACCTCAGAAAGTGATTGTATTTGGAGATAGGATCTTTAAATAGGTAATTAAGTTAAAATGAGGTGGTCAGGGTTGTTAGACCCCTGATCCAATAGGACTGGTGTCCTCATGTAAGAAAAGGACATTTGGATGCTGATGGGAAGACATGTGAAGATACAGGGAGAAGAGGCAGAAGAAACCAACCCTGCCAACATGTTAATCTTGCATTTCCACCTGCCAGACTAGGAGACAATAAATTGCTGTGGTTTCAGCCACCCTATCTGGGCCCCTTGTAACAGCAGCCCTGGCAAAGTAACATGCATGTCCTTCCTTTTCCATAGTCTTCTCCTTCCCTTGCCTTCTCTTGGACTGACCCGTCTCGGCTCACCAGCATTTCCTTTCTCCCTAGTCATGTTTACAATACAGCCCCCCTCCCTTCTCCAGGTTCCCTTTACTGATGTCGCTTCCCTCAGAGCTGTCATTTCCTTCCTGCTGGACCCTGCCCCACCTTGATGAGAATGAGACCCGGAGTCCCATTAGGAGCAAATCCCACGACTCTGACTGTTGAGAAAATTTTTATCCACACAAGACGATGCCTTCCATCATTTCCATTTTTGTAACAAATGGTACACATTTTAGGGAGACTTTTGTAATCATGTAGCTTGTTTCTGTGTACAGAGTATTTTTGCAGACACGGCATTGCATACTCCTCATCACATTTCAAGTCAATGGTTTTTCTAGACACTCAGAAAGGTTTCCTAACTTGATGCAAATTACATAGCTAGTAAATAGCAGAGTTGGAATTTGGACCAAGGTGAAGATACATTGTCACCAACTCCCAATGCAGGATGGTCAGTGACACCTGCTTTTATAGCATGATGGCTGGTTTCTCTATCCTCTGAGCTGGACTTACATGTGCTTCCTGTTGGCATGCATCATTACTTTGGGCTAAGTATTTGCTCATGAATCATTATTGCCCTAACTAAATCGGAAGCTCTCGGGAGGCAGGTTTTGGGGTGTGCTTTCTGTTTAGTTACGGTGTTTGGGGAACATCTGTTGATTGGTTGGTTAGATGAACTTTTTTAACCAGAGGCTATAGTATATCTCTTGGCATCTGATTCTCCAAAAATTACATGCAAAAGTGACAGAGAGCTCATGATGTTTATCTGGTCGTTTTCAACAAAGGTTAGGAAAGGATATGTATGAAAATAATACTGTGGATTGGCATTATGTTACAATATTTACCATTATTGTACTGTGTATTTATATAGCATCTCTCTCCCCCTCTCTCTCTCTCTGAGGGACTCATAGTTATTTGTAAGTGGTGGGCTTCATCCCGCTGCTAAGTAGAAAATAAATTGCTTATCTCTTAGAAGAGAATTAACTCTTTCAGGGCACTGGGGTACCATTTAGTAAATTAGTAATCCTCTAAATGGCACTCCAGATATGTAAGATCCCCTATATAAACCTGGAAAATGAAGGTGTTCCCAGTACTTAAAAGAAATCAGGCCAGGCCAAATAGAAATCAGACAGCAAGCTTAAAACACAGGTAATGTACTTATCTCTCTCCTCTAATAACTTTGTGTTCATCCTCATGGAAATCTGTCTGTGACTAAAGACGAATCTATTTGCTAAAAGCTGGCACTTCTGATCTTTTAATCTACTAATATGAGAGTAATACAGGTGAAGGGGAAGATGATAGGAAAAGCAGAGTGGTGGTGTTGATACACATGGGAACAGCGGCAAATTGTTCAGCTAAACAGATTTTGAGAGACCGATGGATTTTTTTTCAAAGCCATTTGAAAGGCTGGCCATGATGGTTCCCTTAGGTCCTGAAAATGTTCATCTACTTCCAAAACACTGGTTAGTGAATTGGAATTAACTTCATAGATCTCCTTGGAGCCATTACTAAGGTACAACTGCAAATCAACAGTAGCTTTTTCCAACGTAGAAATTTAACTCTCAATTGGTCAGAAATGAAGTTGGGGACGTTAACACAAAAACATGGTGGGCGTGGAGAAAGAGGAATGGTTAATTGGTGGTGAGTGGGTCCGTTTTTTAAAAATCAGATTGACTTCAATGTCTCTCTCGTTTTCATTTTGTCTCTCCCAAATTTATGACCTGATCACCTCATCCCACTTAAAATTTTTTGGAGTTCACCCATTGACTCAAATGCCTCTCAGACGCACTTGCTTGTCTGGGTGTTACCTCGCTGAATTCTGATTGTAATTCAGTAACACGGTATTGATTGTTGGGACTTTCGGTTTATGTGCAATGAGATAGAATTTGGAAACTGGCGGTGTCTTATTGACTTTCTGATTTGCGCTTCTGGGAAACTCATTGGATGGGCAGATGAGATGCTGCCGGGCAGTTTGGCAGTTCAGTAAACATTCTGTGGTTATTTCTCTGAATTGTGTACCATTGCCATTGATGCGCCCTCACTCGGGGGCCATGCACTTAAGAATCACCTACTTGACTACGAACCACCATCCTTATTCCTCCCTTTGAAACTCATGCCCACAAGTGAGCCTCTTTGCAAAGCCTTGGCCCTCCTCTCTCCCCTCCCCACCGCACTGACAGCTGCCAGGGGCCTCTTTACACAAGCCTCAGCTTTTGAAGGTAAATACGCCACGTCAGTCCAATTTCAGCAATCCACACGCCCCTGAGCCCCTCGAATTCCAAGGAGCATCCTTAAAGAGAATCATCAGCAGCCTGCTAAAAAGAAATCAAAGCACATCAGCAAAATGTCTTGACGGCGGGGGGGGGGGGGGGGGGGGGGGGGGGGGGGGGGGGTGTGGGGGAGGAAGGATGAGCCTCGTAGACTAACGGCCTTCATTTTCCAATAAGCAACATGACTGGTGACAAAAATAAACACCAAGGGGAAACATGTATATTCCGACTTCCCTTATGCACACATATGAATTTTGCATTTAGTTGCTATCTGGCTTGACTAAAAGTCCCAAATAAACCGGGTTTGGAGATTCTACTCCCATGATTCCTAAATACTCACCATCTCAAGATGAAGGTCATTCTCGGTACCACTCTGAGCTCAAAGGTAGCAAAATGAGATGAACAAAGCTGGTGTGAGAGACAGTGCCATTAATTCCTCTCCCAGGTGGCTCTTTTAATATTCCAAACCGCATTTAATCATTGAGCAGTGTGTCAAACTAAGGAGCCGGGTCAGCAGTGCCCTTCTGCTGACTGACTCTTCTAACTTTCTAAACAAGTAACAAAGCTGGTGGATTCCTCACCCCACCCCACTGCTGACGCCAGACCCTAGGAGAGCTTTCTAGGGAAGACAGCGCTGGATTCTGTTAATTTTCTTTGGTTTGGGTTTTACCCCACCCCAAACCCCCACCCTGTGATGGTCTGAGACAGATCTGCCTTTCTTGTTCGAGTTCCCATCCCTTCCTTTTTGGCTTCCCGTCACCCACAGGCTTGCAGAATCCTCAGCAAGGAGAAGCCACCGCTTCCCTGGTCTGAAATTCTGTCACCTTTGTCTCTGATCCTAGCTGCCACTTCCGTTGCTGTTTTGTGACTCTGATTTTCCTCTCCAGTGGGAAACACTGTCACTGTCTGGGCAGGTAGGAAGTTTCCATGAAGCATGCGTTGCAGCTGCAATTGTTGGAGTGACAACCACACATTTTATTCTCAAATTTTCAAAGGACGCTGAAAATTCAGCAAGACTTTTGAGGTTCTGAAATTTCTAATTCAACCCAAAATTAATAATAATTAAGGTTGTCATTAATCAATTATTTTTCTACTTTATACCTTTACCAGGACTTTTTAAAATTCTTGAATCTTGTACAATCCAGAGGCAATGCATTGATGAATAATGTGATTTGCATTTGATATTTATTATTTTTTCCTGCCAACCTGGAAAATTAATCCCCTAGAATTTAAAATGCATTTAGATGATTAGTTCTTTTATGTAGTTTATGTGCATTTTGCAATTCATTTTACACCCTCTCCTTTTCTGATTTTTGCTGCTTTTGGTTCAAATGACCAAAACTCTATGGGTGCCATTATGAGTTGATAGTGACTGATGAATTTATGCCAGTGACCACATTGTCAGCATCCACCCTCTGGCTATAAAGGGAAACATTTTTACAAGGGAAGAACCCATTTTTGTTTTCTCCCATTTGCTGTTTATCTGACTTTGTGATAATGTCATCAAGCCCTATCCTGAACTTTTTGATGAGCTGGTATTCTCTGGAGCTGAGAGTTGGAGGCATGGCAGAGAGTGATAAACGAGGACCACATTAGGCACATTACACTTTGGACATCCTCCTGCCTCAACATAAAATTGATGGACCCACATTTGCCATTTCTTAGGTTTAGGGCAATCCCAGACCCACTTGTCATTCAAATCAAACTCTGTTACAACATCAACTCCAGAAAGGGAAGCCAAATACAAGGTTGAACGTTGATGTCGAAAGAGATAGTTGTCCTTATGTTCAGGTTTATTGGGTGCCCACTGGTTTAAAGAAAGTGGCATAATGTTGAAAAAGAAAACAGAAGAATTTGCAAGGACCACTTTGGTCTGCAAATAGTTTGAAAAATTAACACACATTAATGTTTAGTGGGGAAAATTTGCAAATAGGGCACACTTGGGAAATAGTGAGATCTGACTTTCTTTTGATTAATATTTCCCACTTGGAAACAGTTTTAGCCTCCGAACACTAGTAAACAGACTTGTTAGGGAAAATACTGATAATGACTATGTGATTTATGCAGAAATTATATATAGCAATTTTGACTATTTGGGACAAAATAAAAATGTCAAAATGGGAGGAAGTCTTCTAAAGGAAAAAATATGACAAAAAATGTACACACTAATAGTGATGAGGTAAAAATCTTTAGTATATTCTGATTTAATATATTTTAAAAATATTTTATTAATAGATTAAAAATAAAAACACTTTAGTGCATAAAGAGATAAGCTTCAATTTTCCACCACATTCATCTACAGAAATTCCTCATTCCAATGCCAGATAGAAAGGCATTGTTATGCAAAACCTCTTTCCTAAAATTAATTTATTAATTTCTACAACATTTTTTAGTAGTTTCCTAGTTAAAGACAGCACCCAGGAAAAGAACTGAGCATCTTGTTCTTCCCTTTGTTACTAGTTAGTTGCATGACCTTGAACCAGCCATTTGATCGGTCTGGCCCTCAATTTCTTCCTTCGTAAGAAGCGCAGTGATTCTTATGCAGCGAGGGTTCCAGGTGGCCATGTCAGACAGACTGTCGAGCTCCAGGCCTCCCCAGGGCCGTTTTAGCCAAAAGACTAAGTTTAGAAGATTCTGTCTAAGAGCAGCGAGACCAGCTGGAATCAGTTACAAAGGCATCTGTAGAGGGAAGAAAGGTGTGATTTGGCACTCAGGGGAGAGGCTGTGTCACTGGGATGTGTCCTTTGGTCCACCTCCTCTTTTATGAATCAAAAGACCCGTGTTCAGTGAAGCCCTGTGCCTCCTTGGGAGAGAAGGATGGGTTGCTTTGATGTCTATGTACCAGAGCACAGAAACAGGGAGGAGGCCATTCTCCCACTTGAGCTGGGATAGCACCTGGTTTCCCCGAATCAAAGTCCTCAGAGAAGGGCACAGCCAGGGCAAGTGAGGGTCTTGGTGGCAGCAGGATTCACAGCCCCTTGTTGGCTAAGTAGCAGCAGCAGTGGGTAGGCTTCCCTACCGCCCCGGGCGTGGGAGGACTCGCCACCCAGTCAGGGATCAGCAGCAGGAACCTGGAGCTGGGAGGGCGCCTTTGAGGCCTGCAGGGCTGGCCCAGGTGGCAGCAGCAGGTGTCCCTGACTGGCCAAAACAGCCCAAGAGGCAAAGGGCGGATTCCTAAGGTAGCTGGGTGACTCCTTTGTCAGTACCCGTGAGATCCAACATACATGGAAGCTTCTACGATAGAACGAGAGGGCAGGAGCCTGGGAAAAATATTCATGACTGTGGCTTCTCACCCTGGGCTATTTTGCCCTTCAGGGGATATTTGACAATGCCTGGGGACATTTTTGGTTGTCAAAACAGAAAGGCGAGAAGTGCTACTGGTATATGAAGACACAGGTTCTACAAAGTACGAGATACAGTCACACTGAAGAATTACCTGAGTCACAATGTCGAGAGCACTGAGACGGAGAAACCTTGCCTTGCCACCTTTGTGCCAACTCTTGTGCAGGCATGACCTAGGGAAACACAGATTCCACCTACAGGTGCCAGGAAGTTGAGCATTGCACCAGGTGGCCAGCCGGTTTAACAGTAATGGGGATGATTCCATGATCATAATAACATAAACCATATCACTAACAACAGCTAACATGCACTGTCTCCTTCCTGCCAGGCACTATGGAAGCATTCCAGAGGCTTCCATGCAGTGAACACACCCCCAACTCTAGGAGGTAGGCGTAAGTCTTGTCTGCAACTTAGAACATTTAAATAGCCATGCTGGCAACTGCTAAGGAAGTGTCAGCCAAATGGCTGGTTTTGCCAGTTTTCATGGTCACCTTAGTCAGATCCACCCAAAGGGACTGTTGAAATTGGTGACCTTACTTCCACCTCTGTCCCAGCAACTGGAAAACACCCACAACCCTCTCTGCATCTTGAGATCATCCCCAGCGATATCGCCTGACCACCTCCAAAACCACATTGCTATTTTCGGCAAACAAAAACCAAAACAAAACCCCAGATAAGTCAACACGCCACAAAGTCAAATGGAAAGGAATGAGGAGAGGATCAAGTGACTCCAAATATCTATTATTGTTAAAATATAATAGATCAAGTCCCCAAAGTCTGTTTTTTCCACAGTTATTCAAACAGATGCAAATTGCTTTTAAATTTCCCAGGTACTGGGGGCAGGGTAGCCCTCCACTGTTTCCATAGGATTTGAGTATGTAAACTTAAGGAGTTAGACTAATTAGTCCCCAGGCCCATGGTTGAGCGGCTTTGGTTTCTTTAGAGGAACACCGAAGACCTCCCGTTCACCTTTTATCTCAATCAATCGCCTCATGTTTGCTGAGGGCCCCAGGAGTGGGACACGAGAGGTGTAGATCATTCGATTTGTCGCAGCGCATATTTTCAATATTATGATAAGAAGACAAGGGACTCCGCATTTTGTCAACCTGCAAGTTCAAGATCGATCTGCAAATAGATGGGCCGCCCTGTATTCGGAATTGAAGTGTGCATTTGGGCGGTTTATTGACAGTTGATAACTACTGACCACTAGTCCTGATGGAGTTACAGAGGTCCGGTCAAGGCAGGTCAGAGCCACAGAGGATGCCTCCTGCTCTCAGAGCCTGCTCCCCTCCCGGAAGGGCCACGAAGGGCAATGAAGCCACCTGTAGGGTCTGGAGGCTTTTCCACTCTTTCTGCCTCTGTGTTGTGATATAACCACAGAGCAGCCTGGTCCTTTCTTGCTTTCACCCTGGCCACTGCCCTGGGAGTCACACGGGGCTGGCCGGGAAGGAAGCCTGGGCTCACCCAGCAGGGAACGGAGGCCGCGTGCCACCGAACGCCAGGCTTCATCTCTGGGTCCCGCTGCAGGGTCACCCCCTACGGAGCCCCTTCCAAGGGCACTGGCAACACAGGCCACGATTCTGCCCCAAAACCTCAGCCAGTGAGTTCAGGATGCACAGAGGCAAAGGAAGTGGCTGTCTTTACAGCTCCTGCGGGAGCGTCCTCCCTCCTGTGCCTGTGCAAACTGCTCTTGGCAAGCAAAAGTTTAATTAAAAGCCTCTCAGAATAACTCTCCAGCTGGGGTGGGCCTCAGTTGCCAGGAGGGACCTTATCAAGTGGATTTGAAAACTTACAAACGATAGGCCTTGTTCCCAGGAAATGTCATCTGGTCCGCCTCGCCCGGTGCCTTGCTGGGGAGCAGAAGGGGGGGGTTGCTGTGCGCGTGTTTTTGATGCAGCATCCGCTGTCTACCTGGAAGATGCAAATGATATTCAAATTCGGTTCGGTGTGCAGGCTGCTTGCATATACCTCTCAGCAGCCCTCAAGCAAGTGACTAATGGGAACATGTGTTCTTTCTATTTTTATAAGGCTGGGAGGACAAGGGGGTGGAGGGCTGAGCTGGCGGGGTTTGAGATCTCTCTTTGCGGGGGACGTGCCGCTGTCTGGAGTGATAGTGACAGTGAGTGGCAGCTCCGTGGCAGCAGGCCCTGACCTGTGTAGACGCTCCGCTCCACAGAGGACCTGGAGCCGAGGGAATGGCCCTGCCTGTCCCTTCTATCACCCTGCCAGGAGAGACACCAGGGCTCTTAGGATGGTGGCAGGGCCCTCAGGCTCCCCTCCTGTGGCTTGGCCAGGTGTTGGTCTCAGCAGGACTTCAGCTCACCAGGCAGTAGTCGAGTGGTCACGCCTTTAACATCAGTATTGTTGGTACCACAGTGATCTGCATTTTTGATGAGATGATTCTGAACTGTCGCTGTGTCTGGTCAGCTGGGCAAGCTTGGAAGTGACTCCAATAAAATCTGTACTGACCAAAGCCTTGGGTAGCCTCTTGCAGCCCAAGGCAGAAAAAATCAGAAGCATGATTCTATCCAAGATGGTCTTAGCTCCTGCTGCCCAGTTCCTGTGGCAGGTACTGCCATAAAGGTGGGGTGTACCCACCACACCTCCATGGCTCTGGGGACACCTCAGTCCAGTGAACAGGAGTCACATGGCAGAGAGGGATGTGACACAAACAATAGCACTTGGGTATAATCTCTTAGTATGTGAACAACAGAAGGCAGACTTGAAATTCTAGGATTTGGAGGGATCAGGACAGATTGACCGGACCAGTGGATCTCACAGGACCCTTAAGAGTATTGTTAGAGGGGAAGGAAGTGCATTGGGCTCTGGACTCCTCACCCCTTCGTGGAACAGTCTAGAACCAATGGACTTGTTTCATATTGTATATATGTTTCTGTATACATTATGTACTAACTCCAGTCACCTAACAAGGGCTATCTGAATCGCTATGACAAAGACCTTGAGGTCAAGTCCAGGACCTATGAAAAAGAGGGATGTCATCAACAGGTACAGGACAGGAGAACTATGGCATTTGGGCCATGCACTTGCTATCCGTAGTGTCAAATTTCTCTCAAAGAAAGAGCTCTGAGATTTTTTTAAAAGTTTCAAAACCACCCAAGTCTATTTTCTAGCATTTAGATAGGAATCTTCATCCAAACCTAGGCAGAGATACATTTGGATTTTATTTATTTACTTTTCTTTCTTTCTCTTTGGACATTGACCTGTAATACATGTGGATTTTAAAGATGAACTTCACAAGTGCTCAAGGGAACCTATTATAGTCCCAGCAGTCCAGATCCACATTTTGGGGCACAGAAACCAACCAGCTGCCTTCATAAAAATCAAAACCTGATGTTCCCCTTGCCAGATGGAAGAGAATCTTGGGGGCGAGATTAGAGTCCCAAGGTCTAGTTCCTCTACTGTTAAAGGTTGTGTGACCAGGGCCATCAGCTGTCTCCTTACACTGGTTTAAGGACTCTCGGAGGTCAGGTGCTTAGCACATTCCCTATATACTCATCAAAGTGCGTCCTTTTGACCAAACTCCTAGGATTTTTGTCTCCCAAGGAAATAAATCATGAAATTGTATATAAAAGATGTTCATCACAGCATTATTCTAAATAATAGAAAACTAAGGTTAACTAAATATCCAACAATAAGTAATTTATAAATAATGCACATGTATGGAGTATATATATTTACTTTCATGATCAAGAAACATTTTTTTTTTAAAAGGCCAGACTCCCATAAAAATTAAGGTGCTTTATTTTTAAGGATATCCCTAGAAACAAGCTCCCTTAACATCTGTTTATAAAGGAAAAGTGAAGTGAATTTTCTGTTAATATTCACTTGGGGTTAATAGGCAAATTGCATAACTCAGTTATGCAATTGAGGGGCTAAAAAGAAACCCCCTTTTTCTCTGCAATTATGTATTTGGCCTTCTTTATCAGAGAATCTTGCTTCAAATTTCCATTTCTTTCTGCATCTATGTAGACAATCAAAATGTAAGCCTCACCCTGTTCTAAAGCAGCCATAAATGTGACCCACCAGCTGGCCCGTTGAGTCCCCACTGTGTGGCCAGTGTGTGCTGAGCATTAGAAATACAAAGGTAAGTAGAATGTCATGCCTTCCTTTGAGAGGTTCTTGGGCTAAGGGGATAGTGCCACATGTCACATGATCAATGCATCAGCCATCTACTTCATGCCAGGCGTTGTCCTGGGCCAAAACCTCTATATGTCACCTCACCCATTCACAACAACCTTTAGCAGAGGCACTGTCACCCCATTTCAGAGATGGGGACAGTGACACCCCACGGGGTCAGCAGCACAACTGCCAAGCTGTAGAGCCAGGACTCAAACACAACTCCACTAGAGTGTTCTAATTCTTCAGCCGAAATGATGTTGGACTAGAAGAGGAAACCCTTGATTCCTGCAGAGCGTAAGGTCCTCATGCAAAGGGATTTTTTGTCGTGCCATATCCCCAGCACCTACAGCAGTGCCCGGCAAAAATGCGGGGTTGGTGTGGCATAGCCAAGGTGGGTTTGCCAGATTTAGCAACTAAAATAAAGGACACCTAGTTAAATTTAAATTTCACAGAAATAATAATTTTTCATCTAAGTATGTCCCATGCAGTATTTAGGACATACTGAGTAAATGGTGCCTTGATCACTGAAATTCACACTGCACTGAGCATCCTGCTACACCTGGCACAGGATGGCAGGTCGCTGCTGAGCGTGGTTGACAGCAGATGACAAGGCTGCCACCAATTCTCCAAGACGAGGAGGACAGAGTCACGTGCCAGGCGCGGAGGAGTGGGGATGCTTGGTTTATCCAGGGAATTGGGAGCAACACACTACACACAACTAGAGTCGAGAGCAGAGTTCCCAACTGGTGACCTAGGGGCCTGACATGTTTTGTGTGGTCTTCTAATTTTAATTAGTTACCCACATTTAAAATCTAGCAATTTCACATTTTTTTTAAATTGGCTTTTATTAGTAAAAAGTCTGAATATCTTTATTTCCAAGTGGTAACATCTGATAGGAGGTGCCTTTGGGGACAGGGAGGAGGCTCGGCTCTCCTGTTAGCTACATTCTCGTAGCGCTTGATTCATGTATTTTCTCCTTTGGACCCACAGGCCTCTGTGTTTGCTACCCCTGGAGCAGGGAGATTGGGAGAATTGCTATATATAGTCTATGATGATTGAGAAAAGGTGAAAAAGCAGCAGTATTCATAACACAGATAACATGGTGAGAATGATGGAGAAGACAGCTCAGATAATTACTGTCTTCAGATCCTTGTAGAAGGGCCTAGAACCTTCTAGAATCCAGAGGATTGAATTCTAGTCATGAACCAGTTGTAACCTTGTGAGTTTCAACGGCCAGTGTCGTTGGTTTAAGGGATAATGACATGTCGTGATCCATATTTATTCCATCTCTCTGTCCATCAGTTTGTTTATGGTGGGGAGGGAGGGGGAAGGCAACAGATGGAGATAGAAACAGACATGACCCCGCATTTGCTCTGAAATCTCCTCTTGGCTTCAGGAAACGTGGCTGTCCCCCTGCCCTGTGTGTGTTGCTGACCCCAGCCGTGCTCGCTGGTTGCTGGGGGCAGATGCATGTGTAATGGAAGAGGCGAACTCACTCTTGGGGGTTGCTGGGAGCGTAGGGAGGTGTTTTCTTCTACGGTAATAAGATTGTTGGGGCCCCTTCCTGGCCAGAATGTCACAGGGGCCGGTGCAGTCTGCCAGAATGGGAAACTCACTCTTCTTAATTAGCCCTAATGCAGCCGAGCCTGTTTTCTTAGCCTGACCAAAGGGAATAGTAATTAATATGGTGGTGGAGACAGACGGAGAGTTCAAGGCCAGCATGTGTGCCCCTGACCCTGGGGTCACCGGCAAAGGGGAACCCAGAAGACAATAGCCCGGCTCCCGCAGGCCTGGACAAAAGCTAGCTCTAGTCCTCCAACCTCGGTTCACTGTGGCCTTCCCGTTAATGAGAAATTCTGTCCTTCCACTTCTAGGAAAAGGGTCTGGCTTATTAGGCTTCCCAAGTAAGGTGCACATGTCTACATAGGAGAACGTGTATGTGTATGTTTTAAGGGGTAATTTTTTTCACACTTCAACATCTAAATTCACAAAGCCTGGGGAAGTGTCCGTCTTCTCAGTGCTAGTGAGTGGCTATTGCTGGTAAGGGCTGGATTTGCACCCTGTAATGAGCAGAGCACGACTTGCACCACGTTCATTTCTCCATAAAGCTTGCACACGATCTGGGGCGAGGAGCTTGGAGCTGACTACAGCCTTCTGCAAGCTGGGAAGAGGCCATCCAAGGGGGGCAGGTAGCTGGGGTCCAGGGGCCAATGTGGCCAGTGGACAAGATGGCAGGCAGGCTGACCCACACACTCGAGGACAGAAGCCAGAGCAAGTGACAGCTCCACCTCCCAGCCACCCCCACAGAGAAAGGGAATGAGAGCCCTTGGAATGATGGTAAATGGGATCCAAGCGACTGTCCCGCTCATTAAGGGTGACCTTACCTCTCCCAAGTGGCAGGTACACACACAGCACCACAAGTAAGTGAAAACGTACTGAGTGTGCTGTGCCTGTTCCTTGTTTGGAGATGCTGATCTTTCCAGAGAAAAATTTAGCTGTTTTTAAAGTTTGCCCTCGATTTTCCTTAGGCTTGTTCTTCTTTTCTCTCTCTCTCTCTCTCTTTTTTTTTTTCTTTAATTAAATATTGCTGCCTAACTCTTTCGGGTCAGCAGCAATGTCACTGGCATCGACCATGAATCATGGCCAGGCTGACATTTTAAAAATGGCATCGTCAGGGCGGCAAGTGCAGGCCAGACACCCAGGCACAATGGCTGGACCCCGTAAATTACACTAAAAGTCTAATCAGAATAATCCACACGCTGACATCTTTATGCATGTGGCCAGAACTCGGGGATGGGAAGGCGCTGCCTGGGGTTTCTCTGAGCTTTCGCTGGCAGAAAATTCTGGTGCTTTCTAAGGATGCAAAGAAAATCTTCAAGTGCATCTTTTGGGTATCCGTGAGCTCTTTCCTCATGCTTACGTTTGATGGCAGAAACAGACATAGTAAATGCCTCTCAGTAGTGTGTTGGTTTATATGGAGCTCATGCAATATAGTCATATTTTTTTTCCTGCAAACATCCAGCATACACATATTTCTTCATCAGTGCACACGCACATGTGTGGTGCTCTCTTTCACATGCAAACCCTGTGAATGTAATTTGAAGACATTTTTGGGTGTGCTGGCTGGAGAGCTGCATTCAAACTCTTTTACTCTAAGAATGGTTTTTATAATTCGGACACAGATTCTTTACTGATCCCCATTAATGTGATTTCCTGAGGCCAGACAGGACAGCCACCGCCTGGCCCAGACCAGACCGTTCATCATCCTTCTTGTTCCATTTTAGTTGTTGACCTTTTCCTTTCCCTCCTGGAGTTTCTCTCAAACTTTGTCCCTTGTTTGTGTCACTCTAGTTTGCAGACAAACAAACAAAGTCTGCTAAAGCTTTGGCCTCCCTGACTCTAATGGAAGGTCAGGGGTTCTCAGCCATACAGATGCAGAAAGAGTGGCTCCCACGGCTTGCAGGGGGATGCTTGTGTTTGAAGTAGAAACAGGTAGAAAGGCCGAACATCCAGAAGATAAGCTGTGTTGCCTGTTTGCCCCTGCAGCGTGCTGGAGGAAATGTATCTTTCTGAGGAAGAAACTGCAGAAGGTGGCAGGTCTTACTGCCTATTTGTGGTTCATTCTGGAATCTTGTAGGCTCTACTGGCAAACTTCGGGAGGTTGCTCCAGTTGGAAGAATCTGGGTTGGTTTCATGTGTGGCTTTTCTGACGTTTTATGGCACATAGGGCTTTAATCATTCTGGGTAAGTTAAGGCAGAGCATAGCCTCAACTTTTGCCCTGGATGTGTGTGTGCTCCTGGAGGAAGGCCAGATCCTCCCAGCAAACCCACGCCCTAGCCAGGCTGAAGCCCTGGAGAGATGAAGCTATGGTGGCCCGTGTATCAACCTAGTCCAGGCATCCTGAGTTCCAACACAAGCACAAATTCTATTTTGGTCAAAGCGACAATGGGTTCATGGCAGATCTACAAAGATGGCAACTTATTTAGGCTCTCTTGCCTAGAATTTCTTGCCTTTTTTTTGTTGTTGTTGTCATTTATTTTTTTGGCAAATTTTTTACATTTTTTTTGTACATTTATCACTATGACAGGGGTGGTTAGATGCTGCCTATAAATGAAACATGTATGTTTCCCAAAGATACTTACATAATTTAGCAAAATTATGTTGCATGTTCATTCAAAAGAATCCACTTAGTTTATGTCTTGCTAACACCACAAAACATTTCACTAATCATACTTTAATGTGGGAACAAACACACATTACTTAAACATACCAACTATGGGAACATGCAAATAGTATTTAAAATTTGTCTTACATAATAAATTATGATCACTATGTTCACATACCAATTTCTAGAGAAAACCGATCTAAGAAAAATAGCTAATCATAGGACCCCGTGAAAGCTGAAATGATTTTTTCAGTATCATTTAATTTTCAAGCCAAGAGATTTGGACAGTTGTCTCATTTTGTGTTCCATTATTTTTTTTCCCCATTCATTTGCTGAACAATCATCTTCTAAAACATCCCGCTTCTGCAGTAGTATCAACTGGCATGTTACCAAAAAGATGTAAATGATTTAATTGAATTAGTTTAATTAGGTAAATTAACAGTTAAGCGTATCACACACAAGCTTGTTCTGTTTATACTACGTTATGGAGATAATTTAGTACGGAAGGAGGGTGGGCATGACCAAAATTCCAATGCAGTGAGCCAGATTAGCTGGGAGAGGAAAAAAATACAAAGATAACAGTCGCTGGAATTAAATCTGAGTAAATAATTTATATGCTAGCTTCATTATGTAATTCAAGTCATAGACAACCAGTTGATAGTCAACGAATGTGCAAAAACATTGCTACCAAGCAAAAGTGTAAAGACAACCAAAGGGTTTCTGACCTTTCTAGAAATGTATTCCCAGGAAAATTCCAACATTCCTTGGTAATTCAGACAAATTGAAGCAATGCAAGTCAGCCTGGTTAACCAAAAATCTGAATTAAAAAAGAAAAAACAAACAAGCCATAGTTTGAATGCCTTTACTGTATATGCCATTAAATCAACTAACCAGGGTTTATCAACCTTGATGCTATTGGCATTCTTTGGTGGGGTGGATGGAGGGGGTGTCCAGTGCATTTGTAGGATGTTTAGCAGTACCCATGAAACCTTCCCATTAGATCCCAGAAGCACCTCCTTCCCTCAAGTGGTGACAACTGAAATGTCTCCTGACATTGCCAAATGTCCCCCGGGCAGGGGGGCCAATATCACGCAAGTTGAGAGTCCTTGAAATAAAACCATTAAAATATTGTCTAATCTGGATCTTTAAGAATTCTACTTTAGTGAATTATTCACAATGAATTGTAACATTCACAGCACTTATATAGAATGTTACATACAATTTGAAAAACATTCATTACATATTTGAAATATCTCTTGTTCTTTCTCATTCATGCATTCATTCATTCATCCACTCATTCATCAGACAAGAAAGGAGTAAGCACTGAGCATAGTAGATACCAAGAGTATTGACACCTTCATGGGCAAGGAGTTATGAATGAAGGCAGATTTGGGAATGAAGAGTTCATAAATTAATAGCAGAGGCTGGGTATGGTGGCATTTGCCTGTACCTTGAGTTACTAGGGAGGCTGAGGTGGGAGGATCACATAAGCCCAGAAGTTTGAGTTAAGCCTGGGCAACACACCAAGACCCCATCTCTCAAAAAAAGAAAGAAAGAAATCACATAGCCTATAGTAAATGCTGGCAGATGTGGGGAGATCGAGGAAACCATGAGATTTATGAGAGAGCCTCAGCCTCGGGTAACTTGCTTTTAGTTCTGTGTGGCTCAGTAGGAGGCCAGAAAAGGGAACACAGGTGCTACCACCAAGACATCTAAGGCTGAGCTAAGACATGGCCTAAACTAATGGCAGTGTGAGAAATTGGAAGGCTTTGAGCAAGGTAGAGTTACATACGGTCAGTGTAGACTTTTGGAAAGAGAAAAAGTTTTAAGGTGACACCCACATGAGTTAAACACTGACTTTTCCCGTTACCAACTGGGTTACCTAGGCACATTGCAGATTTCTGAGCCTCATGTCCTTATCAATACGTAATAATTACCTTATTGCAAACAGTAAGCGCGACAGTATATATAAAGCCCTTAGCATACTCTCTACCCTCTAAAACTCACTCAGTGATTGCTAGATTGTCTTTTCTTCATTGGCCACTCTGTTCCCCTCCCATCTTTCTCGTGAAGGACTGGATGGGAAGCATGCATTCATGAGGTTTGCATTCCCCGACATCTGGCTTGTGTTGCTGAACGTCGTGAAGTTGTCCAAAACCTAGATTTTGTTTACTCTACAGCTGAGTGTTTAAATCCCTTAAATTAGTAACGTCATTTTGACGTCCACGTTAATCTTCCGTGAGATCTTAGGATCTGGAAGATGGGGGGGTGACTTTTTCTACCACGTCCATGGATCTGGAGCCAGATGTGGGCGTTGTTACCACAGGAATCAGGGAGAACGTGGACAAGTACCCATTGGAAGAAATGATCATTTTCTATACAAAGGAATTTAATTATTTTTTTTGCCAAGTGCGTTTCTGGCAACCGGTCCCCAGTGCCAGTATTTTCGTTCTGTTGGGAAACAGCGACGACCAAGCAGAAAGGAAAGGAGACCTGTTTTGCATTTGGAAATACCAACAAAACCACGTTCCCACCCCTTCTGCAAATTTATCACTAACGTACACAGAGCTTTGTATATATAATGGAATGCAAGGCTAAGCTGTTTTCTCTGCAGTCTGACATGTCTCTTTCACACACACACACACACACACACACACACACACACACGCACACACATACACATACACTCTACAGTGCTGCATCTATAAATGAAGGGGACATTTCCAAGAACACATTTCATTGTCAGAAATAACACATAACATAGAAAACACCCTAGACAAAGATGCCCTCTGCCCCTCACTCTTGCCTGGGCACCCACTTCATGTACTTTCCTGAGATGATGGGACTCCCCAATCTAGGTGACCAGGCCCAGCAAGCCTCTGGGAGTGCAGCCTGCAGGGTGGCTGCCTCAGACCCCAACCAGCCCTGAAGACACTTGACAGCGGGCCCCATGCCTCTGGCCACCAGCTGCTCTTCTTTAATCCCTTCCACGCCCTGGGACTCATTCTCAGAAGTCTAACTTGTGAAGGTTCTGGCTATAACAGTGTACAAGTTCAGAATAACCCCAGAGGGAAATGACAACTTCCCAGTGGCCTCAGGCCATCCTTCGGGATTTAGAAGGTTCTAGAAGGCATGGTCAGTTTCTGTGCTGTATCTCCATCCCATGACCTCCTCTCTTTCCTCTCCCTGCTGCCCACAGCCTTTTTCTTTTTTCTTTTTTCTTTTTTTTTAATAATTTTGAAATTATTTTAGACAACAGAAAAGTCACAAAGATAATTCAGAGAGTGGCCATGTACTCTTCACCCAGCTTCACATAATAATAACATCTTAGATAACTATAGCATAGCTATCAAAATTCAGAAATTAATTTTCTTAATGAATGGATACAATACTATTAACTATAGATTTTATTTGGATTTCACCAGTGTTTTCCCTCACTGTTCTCTGTTCCAGGATCCGGCCTGGAATCTCACATCGTGCCACTTGTCATGTTTCCTTAGTCACTTCCAATCTGTGAGAGCCCACAGGCCTTCCTTGGATTTCATGACCTGGACACTTGTAAAAAGTGCTGGTCTGTGACTGTATAGAAGTTCTCTCCTTTGGGGTGTGTCTGAAGTTTTCTCATGATGACACGAAGGCCATGCATTTTGGGCAAGAATATCACAGAGGTGACGTGTCCTTCTCAGTATATCACATCAGAGGTGCGTGATGTCCATGTGTCTTACCACTGATGCTAACTTCTGTCACTTGGTTAAGATGTTGTCAGCCAGGCCTTCCCACCATAAAGTTACTATGTTTGTAATTGATGAGTATATTGGGGGAGAAACTTTGAGACGATGCTAATCCCCTGTTCTTCTTCGAGCTGTCATCTACTGAATTGAACATACCTGGGCACGTAGGTCTTGCCCGCAACAGGCAATGGACCTCGGTGTCCGCATGGTGGCTGAAAGTCCCCTGGTTCCTTGTACGTTTAGTCATCGGAACTCCCACGACCTTGAGTATGAGTCTCCACAGGGTTTATACCCTCCCTTGTAGAACTTTGTCTAGCCTCCCACACTGGTCCCCAAAGAGGATTCTCGAATATTTTCGGAAATGGAAAGGAAAAAGAGAAAAAAAAACACAAAGGAATAAAAGTGCCTACAAAGATTCTAGTCTGGGATCACCGAGCGACTTTGAACATAGTCCCTGTCCTTTGAGCTTCAGTTTTCTCTTCTTAAAATGCTGTCTCTACGCCCCTTCCAGCTCTAAAACTCTATGATTCTGCGACGAAATCTGCATCTAGCATCACCAAGCTGCTCAACGGTTAGACACACGAATATAGGGCAGCAACTGCACAGACAGGGGAATTCAGGAAGGGTTGAGCAAATGGTCCATGAATCTTTTACAAGAGCTAGTGATCCTGACATTAATAATACTTTCCACACTGAGAAACGCATCGGAGGGGAGTGCAGGGTTTGAGGAGGACATCCCCATTTGGGATGAGGTCTTTTATCTTTGCCTGGCCCTTGAAAAACAGATGAATCAGCCCTTTTCTCCCCAGATTGAAGAATCTATAGAGTGTGTTTCCACTGTCTGTTTCATTACTTCGCATCAGACTTAATACCCATTTAAGGCTTAATGGTTGCAGAATTATACTAGATGTAAAATACAGTTTCTAACGGTGCGGTTTAAGAGCTGAAGTTTCACTTTTATCATCTATATAAAGCTCAAAAAACATCCAGGCCTCAAGACTAAAAATTCTCTTAATCCCTTATAAGCTAAGTTTGTTTGTGCTGGTGTGCAGCCCAGAGCCCATTTTTATTGATATTTTAAATATACAATTAGAAGTTACTGATTATTTTGCCTATCTTGCTAGATAATTTTTAGAACATCAGGGATCATTGGAAAAAAAGGAGTGAGAGAGAAACATTTGTGACTATAAAAGGGAAGTTTGGCTCCTAGGAGTTAACTGTGAATGGCAAATTGGGCAAGACACCCAGAAGTTGATCATGAGTAGTAGTCTTCTCTGTTAAAGAGAGAGGGGCCCCATCTCTACAAAACAAATTTTTAAATTTGCAAAGCAAGAAGGTGTGCACCTCTAATCCCAGCTACTTGGGAAGCTGAGGTGGGAGGATCACTTGAGCCCAGGAGTTTGAGGCTGCAGTGAGCTGTGATAGATTCTGGGTGACACAGTGAGACTTTGTCTCTTAAAAAAAAATAACAAATGTTGCCATTTCCCCACAGCCACTCCCTTTCCCACCCCCATAAAGCTACTCATTACTTTTTGCTAATTACAGTAGCCTCATAAGTGATTTTTCTACATCTTATCCATATATGAGTAAGATGAAAATTTGTCCCCAATTTGTTTTATTTGAGCCAGTACTTGTTAAACTCCTTTCCCAGCTAGTCTATTCTCAAATCTGATGGCTCATAGAGGAAGGTACTGGTTTGGAATCCTACATTGTAATTACCCTTTTTACATTAAAAAAAATAAACTTTTGAAATTTCATATAATAAAACTGCTTTCTGTAAATATGGTTTGGAAAATCACAGAGTAAGTGAAGGCAGGAGAATGAGTCATAAATTGTAGTGAAGAGTTTGTGTTGCTGATTCAACTGTGAGTTCACTTTCTTACGGACAGGGACATACATCTCTCTTAGTCATTGCTGTATTGCTAATTCCACACACAGTCCCGGGCACATAGTAGGTGATGAATAAATCCCTGATGCATAAATAAATGGTTGAGTATAGAAACTCTCTCTGTGTGGCTCGTACCCTGAGTTAGGGTCCCTTGCATTTACCTTTGAGGTACTGGCTGGAGTTGGGAGGTCGTCTAGCAGGAATAACTGTACTTAAAGGTCTATGCCTTATATTTATATAATACTTTGTAACAATATTTTTCAAAATGTGTGTTTCTTGGAAAGTCAGTAGATACTATTCAGTAAAACGGTTCTGTGGTCAAAGTTTGAGCTGTGAAAAGTTAAACAGTTTTTTGTTCTGTTTGGTTTCCAACTAAGAGACTTATCAGAGTCTTTGGTCCGAATGGGTGCCAGGACTTACCCAAGAGAACCATAAAACATTTGACTACTGAATCTTTTTTTTTTCTCTCAAAGTATCTTTCATATAAGTAATCACATGAGATTTTACTTGGGTAAATCATCCTAGAACATTTGGTTTCTCCTATCTTTGACCTTGGACTACTTACTTGTGTGTGGGGGTGGGGTAGAAATCTGAATCGAATGTATAACATGAAAAATGCCTCTAGGTGTGCAAATACTTGTTTAGTGGATGAACATGAATCAATGGATGGGTGGGTGGGTGGGTAGATTAGTGGTTGTAGGAGGATACTATTGTTAGATAAATGACATAAAGACTTATGTCATTAGTACCAACACCCAAGAGAATTCTTGAGATTTCCCCAAACCACAACATGCTCACATGTAACCATTCTCGCCATTTCCACAGCCACTCCCTTCCCCACCACCATAAAGCTACTCATTACCTTTTGCTAATTGCAGTAGCCTCATAAGTGATTTTTCCACATCTGGTCCCACCACCGTCCGTGCCATCTGTACCCAGGCCTAACACACCTCGGTGTCAGGTACACAAAGGTGCTTCCATGTGGCACCCGGGGCCTCTTCCAACGTGGTCCCAACTTGCTCTTCCAGCCTAATCTTCCTTCACCCCCACCTTATGTGCAGGCCACTTTCCACCCAAACCAGCCTCCCTCTCTTTCCTGAGGAGCCTCTGGGATTTCTAATGTTCATGCTATTATATGTGTTGTTTTCTCCCTGGAATGGGTGGGGACTCCCACGTCACTGGCGGAAAGGACCTCTTGAAACATTACCTATTTTTTCACTTTCATTTCAAACCACCTTCTTCCTAAGAATCTCTCGAGCCCTGCTCTGTTCTGAATCTGCATAGCCCTCTTCGACGTCACCCGTAATCACCCAGTATTCCCTTTTGTTGCCTCCTTTCTACACTCTCCCCCACCCCAAAACACACTAAGGAAGCATTTTCTTCTTCCTTCCCCAGTCTCTTGCTCACAGAGGGCCCTCAAAGAATGGTCAGTGAGTTGAGTACTCCCCTTAAGACCCACAAGTGAACCTGTATTACTGCTCTTCAACCTAAGACAGTACGTCTTGCCCTAAGAAAACTGGAGTTCCAAATAGGAAACCCAATTATCTTCTAGAGTTGGGAAGATTCATATTTTACTAATGGGCTACAATGTCGCAGAAGTTCATTTTAAATCCTTTCGTGGGAACCTGGATTCAGTTTTCCCCTGCAAGCAGTATGACACAGGGTGGCTGTGTCTCCCAGCCAGCCCACAAAAGCCTGTTTAACTTGTAATGTGTCTAAAGTCCTGTACTAATAGCAGCCCCAGGGGCTTATCCGCCTCCTCTCTCGGGCCATTGCCAGTCTTAACTCTGCAGACCTTGCCCTGAGGCAAAGTAGGAGGCAGGGATGTTAGGATAGGAATGGATAGGACAGGGGCACGGGCTTTAGCAGCTGTGGGCAGTGGAGGGAAAGGATGAGGGGAAGAAGCAAGAAGGAAGAAAGAAAGCAGAAGGAATATGGCCATGAGACCCTGAGTAAGAGCATCCATCCATCTGATCTGCACTGGCAATGTGGGTGCCATGGGTACTTCATGAGCCAAGGCTAGGACTTTGGGGGATAAACACATTCTCTGACATTCACTTCTATGACGATATCTTTGGAAGGCAGCCTACCTGCCTAGGCCTGTCTCAGAGGTTTTTTGATTTTTCTTCCCTTAGTTTTAACCATAGTAGAAACTAAATTCACTGACAAAGGAACCAAGAAAAGACCTATTTCAACACATGGAGGGACCTACTATGATATAGACTGGAGGTCACAAAATCAAATGGCCCTAAAACCAGGTGGACCGTGGACAATTCGTGATGCAGAGCAGGAGTAAGAATGTTCCAGGCCGTGGCAACTGCCAGAGCACATGCCACTTAAAAAGAGAGAAACTTCTACTAAGCTTCAGTCACATGTTCAGTTTCCTCTCTTGAGAAAAATATTCAGTTTTTTCAAGAGAAGCCATTAATCTGAATTTTTTATATATTATCTCCTAGATTTTAGATGTTGATAGTTCATTAAAAACTTTTAAAACATAATTTAAATTTTTAAAACCTTATGTAAGATAAACACACACACCCCTACATGTATGGGCACCTCCCCTGAAACCTTTGCTATCAATATATATGGTCATATTTCACTGAACATGGTCCTGAAAAAAAAAGAAAGAACTATAAATAGAATTTTTGTTCGTAGAACTATATATTCCCATTAGATGGACATTAAAATTTCAGAAATGTATTCCCATAGATAAAGATTTTTTTTTCAATAGCACACTTGAAAAATCACACTTGAGGTAATAGTTTATGTACATACTAGAGGCAAGTGCTAATTTCTGATAAAATTTTAATTATGCACCAATCTTCTATTAAATTTAATTGCTAACACCTCTAAAACCCAGCATAAAATAACAGAAAATTGAGGAAATTTTGGCTAAGGACTGATACAGTTTTAGGCAGAAACTCACATCAGTATTTCTGGAGTCAACTCCGACATGTAGCTATTCCCATTCTCTGTGGCTCTTTGTCTCACAAGACTCTGACTTTAAAATTCTTTCTACAGTAGCTACTAGGGTCACTCCACCAGAGTCCAAGGGCCTAAACGTTTTCTGGCTGTGGTCTGTTCACCCTTTGGTGGCATCACCCTAGCATGACAGCTGTCCAGTGGTGGCCATCCGTGATGTATTCCCAAGTCCTCAATGTCACCACCAGTGGTATCTAAGAAAACATCCACCTCGCTGTATCCGAGCTCTGTGCTATGTTGCTGAGGTGGACGGCAACTAGATACCAAAACCACGGCATTTTGATGATCAGATGCTGTGTTCTAGTTCTCGAGTTGCCAGTGTGAGCCTGGCCAAGTAACTTAAAGTCTTTTGTGTGTTGGTTTCCACGTCACCAAAAAATGTGACAGCTCCCCCTTGAGCTGTTGTAGGAACGAGAAGGAATCATGCTTGTATGTAGCACATGCTTTTTGTACTCAGCAGATGGTAGCCATTGTGCTTATTCATTCTGGGTAATGTCATTAGTATCATCAGAGGATGCAGGTCCTTATTCCACCCACCATCTCTTATCCCTTAAGATCACACTGGTCCTGGAGCAGGAGATGAGGAAGCACCCACTTGTGCCATGGCTACAAACTGCAGACACTTCTTAAAATGAGAGGTGCAAGTGTGTCCCATGAGTCAAGATTCCTTACCGCTTATGCAGGGCATGGCTGTCCCCAGACCAAATGTCACTATTTTTTCTCATTTCTGGCCATAGCCAGGCTTGATAACTCAGCTATGACATATCTTCCCCATGCTCAGATACACCACTGGGGACTCCAGGGAATGATAAGGTGGTCAGGGCATGTTCTACTGCCCTGCTGTCTGCAATGCCCTGTATTGGCACTATGACCGGAAAGGTCCTAGTAGTACGCTTCGTAGCAAGTAAGATACTCATTTTGGGTGAAATACTTACCTAGCAGATGAATTAACACTTTCAGTGCACTGTGGCCAGCCTTGATGAAATGAATGAAGCCCTGTACTGAATGCAGAGAAGGAACTGTGTAAACTAACAGTGAGACACTCTTGCACAAGTCCGGGCTGAACTGAATGGGGAGAGAGCCAGTCTTTTCTTGGAATCTTTAGCGCTCCCATCTGTAAAGTCTGAGCCAGTCTGGCAGATGAGGACAGCTTCGGATGACACAGCTGGAATTTGATACAGCTTGTGGTCCTCCCCCACAGGACTGTTTGGATAACACGTGAGCCCCACGCAAAGCCATGCCTGGCTCCCATCTGAGCAGGAGCCCAGACGCTAGCACGCAGCAGCCTTTGGGCCCCAAAGGCCTGACCCTCTGGGCCACTCAGTGGAAATGTCAAGGCCACTGCTACCCTGATTTCAAGCTTAAAGGGCCCCAAGTTCAGCTCATTGGAAACCGGATTTCCAGAGTCCTACTCTGCTTGTGTTCTTCTCAGTCCCAAAGGAGTGAGTATTCCCAGCCCAGAGGCTTCCAGACGCTTGCCACACGTTGAACTGCAGCGCTTCCAGCTGCTGGGATCTGAGCTGCCTTTATTTCTTGGCCGGACTGCACTGGGGATGAAAAGGCAGGGCAATGTGTCAATGAGGAACCAGTAGCAGCTGCATCTGCTGCTGGTTAGAGTCACTGATGTCCAAATCCCCTTCTGTGTCACCCCATTGGCTCCAGACCTCAGGACCCTGTCAGCGACTCAGGCTTGTCTTGCTTGATTTCTTCTGCCTGAGTTCACCCTCTCTGGTCAATTCTGCTCCACGATCATTTTCTCCACACGTGTATTTTAATGGTGGCTGCAACAATAGACTTCTCTTTCTCTGTATCCACTCCGATATTATTGAATGCAGAAATGCCTATGGGGGCTTGGAATGAACAGCCATCCATGTAGGTCCCAGGCCAACTCCCTCCACCCAAGCAGAAAAAGCAGTTGCATAGGCTTCTGCAACCAGAGCCCAACCTACCTCCACCCTCCACTCCAACGTCCTTCTCGTTCCCGTCCTTCACGGCCTCCCTGGAGGTCCAAGGCTCCTGTTCCCCCCACGAGAGAGGGTGGGTGCACTTCTGCCAACTGCTGTTTGCTTTCTCCCAGCCTGTGGGAATCAGAGGTTGGGGTAGGAATTGATAAAAGCAAGCATTTTGCCATAAAAAGAATCTAAGAGGGCAATGGAAGGCCATCCGTACGATTCCCCAGGCTGTCTGTCTTTGAAAAGGAAGATCTGGCCAAACCTACAGAACTTGGTGCCTCTGGAGTTTACTCTTTATTTCACTGTGTGCAGCACGTCCTTGTGTATGAATTAAAGATTAAAGGCAACTTAACCTGCATTTTGCTATATCTCTATATACAGGGAAGGAGGGGAGGGAGCACATGTGTGTGTTCAGTGTGATCTCCGGGTTCTGACACCAGACCAAGAGATGGGAGAATAAAAGGAAGGGTCAGAAGTCTCTGTCCAACCCCGCCACTGCCTCATGTGTGGCCTTTGGCAAGTCATGGCACTGGACTGTGCCTCCATTTCTTTCTTCAACCCTGGAATGAGCACATTTATAACTACATGTACTACTGACAAGTCCTCTGCCACGCTCTGAGGGTCTCGGAGCGGTGATGACGTCATTATGCCACTGTCCTTTGAACAAAGGGCACAAGGAGTGAATCACCAGCATTTGGGGTTCTCCCTCATTTTTAGATGCAATCAATTTTGGATGGTTCACAGTGGAGCTGTGGTCCCAGCTTTTAGGCCAGAAGCATAGTGGCCACATTTGCAGTCCCTTAGAATAAGGTTTCGAACTGACGTTGGAAGCTAGATCATTATTCGTAGAGGGAGGCTGCCCTGTGCATTGTAGGATGTTTAGCAGCATCCTTGCCCACTATCCACTGGATACCCATGGTACTCCTGAGTTGTGTCAACCAAAAATCTCTAAACATTGCAGACTGTGCCCTTTAGGACAAAATCACTGTCTGTTGAGGACTGCTACTATAGAACCAGCCACCTTGGAGGCATCACCAAATCCCTGATTCAGTTAATTGGTACTCTAGGAAACTGAGACATAAATACATAGGCTAATTTGGTGCCAAATTTAGAAACTGGAATGTCACCAGGGAATATAAACCAGTCCCAACATAAGCTCAAGAAGATGAGGCTGCAAAAAAGAAAATACATTCCCTAGCCAGTCTGTGTTATTTTTGTAGCCATCTTCATGCCAGTAATATCCTGTTAGCGCAAATCGCAGATCATTGACTTGAAAAAGACCACCCTACAGCCCTAGAATTGTAGTAACATCTGCTGGGCACTCACAGTTTTTCAGATACAGGCAGGATTTCAGCAAGAAAGTATTTTACAGATGTGTTACGGGTTAGGCGTGCCCATTTGGCTCTTACTCTGTGGTTAGGTATCTACATAACAAATGTTAAACAGAATGTATTGCGTTCTATGTGAATGTACGCGCCTGGAGCAGCTACATTAAGCTATCGGTAACTGCCAAAATGGATATGTCTTTAGGATAAGATTTCTTAAATATCAAATTGTAAAAAGGCAGGGTTAGGCCCTGGAGGTAGACATTATTATCTGTGATCATCTGAAATTGTCTTCCGATCTGGCAAGGTACCAATTGGTCCTGCCTCGACTGTAATCGAGGAGGGCTTTGCAGATGGATACAGCAATGCCTCCATCACTGACCAAGGCTCAGAGAACCCACATGGTCACTAAGTTCTATCTCCAAAACCTGAGCCACCAGAAATGTGTCAGCACAGAAAGAAATGGCTCTTGGTGCCCCTGTGGGGCTGACTCTGAAATAAAGGAATTAATCCGGGGTGTTCTTTGCAGCTGATGCACCACGAGGCATCTGATGGGGCATCCTGAGACCAGGTTCCCAGTCGAGATGTTTTGGCTCGCCCCCCCTCCTCCTAGAAACGATGGAATGTGTGCGCCTTCCACCCCTTCCCCGTGGCATGCACTCCCCAGGGCATCTGTACTGATGCCTCTTGGAAACCACATCCCTAGGAAGAATTGTTTGTGTGGCACTCTCCAACCTTCCCTGGAGCCAAGAGAAAAAAAGATTTACATTTTTCTGTGGGTGTTCCACTGGTCCCAGGCATTTCCTCTCCTTTCAAGAAGATTCCAAATGAACATAAATCTTACTCCAGCTCTGACAGCCTCCAGTCATCTGTTTACCAAAATAAACTTTAAGCATACATTGAAAAATAATTCCTAGTGAAATATGCATCCCCATGGCATTCAAGCCTGGTATTTAATGTCTTTTTTATGGTTAATAATGCATCAAAAGCTTCCCTAGTCTGAAGCTGTCATTACATCACATACATGATGTGCCGGGCCAATTTCAATGACTAAAAAACTTGGAGTTAGTTTTTATTTCTTAAAAAAAAATACTAATGTATAAATTACAGTGGCCTGTTTTCCTCTATCTATATTTCTTTTTAATAAATTTGTGACTCTATGAGATCAATCCACTAAAAATACCTGGATAGGTTCTTTGCTTTATACAGATAAAGAGACATGCTATATAAACAATTCCAAAAGCCCCTCATTAGAACTGGGTTCTGTTTGGAGAGCATCCTGGCCTTCTTTTTTATTTTCTGTTGCTTCATTTGAAAAAAAAAATCATCCAGGATCGTGTAAAGCGGTATAGCTAAGCCTCGCCCTTCCTGGTAGACATTGGGGGAAAAAAAAAGAAAACACCAGAATCATGTCTTTTGTGACCTCCTAAATTAAAAAAATTTCAGGAAAGCCCCATTTGCCTTCTGTTCATTGTGAAATGAATGTTGTGCTCAAAGTCCTTCCTTGTTTTCTCTCTGGTTCGGGTTACTGATGCTGAGAACAGCGTGGACATTCATCATGGGAGGGTTAAAGTTTCCTTCCTGAGTTATCTAGAAGCTGGCGTCATCGTCCAAGAGCAGCAGCCCCAGGTCGCATCACAGCCATCTGTAATGACCACATTCACACCCAGAAGTGATTTCTCTGCCACCCTGGACCATTTCAAATGGGCTGGAGATGATTCGAGTACATGGGAACAGCAAGCTCATAAAGGCCTGGAGGTTGGGCAGTCCGTTTACCTTGATTTGTGGCTCGGAGGACCAAATAAGATACTTAGATAATGTATGTAAAGTGCGCAGAATGGGCCTTGCACCTGGGAAACACTTAGGAAATGGTAACAGAACTTGGAGAAAGATGAGAACAAGTGGCTGAGAGCATGACCGTGGGCACAGGTGGTCTGGGGCTTGCAGGGACATCCTGGACTCAGGGACTCAGTCTCCCTAGGTGTAAAATGGGTATAATTATGGTACTTGCCTTATTCTCTTACTTGCTATGATGATAAAAATGAGGTAATATGTACAAAATGTAAAGTATCAATGGATGGCATCTATTAACAATGACAATACCAACAGCAATAATCCCAATTAGCTGTGCCTGTCCTCATAGATTTGCAAACATGTAGATAATGTGATTTAGTTTGGTTTTTTGTTTTTGTTTTTGTTTTTTTGTGGTTCCCTGAACTTAAAATTGGCTAATGATGAAGGATTCAGACCCACAGCATGAACTTTGAGCCAAGATTCATCCCCAGAGATCCTGGGAATTTTCCTCTGCTGCGGAGACAGCGAGTCCATGTTTGAGGACACAGGGAAAGCTCTAGAAGACGGCCACTTTCAGCTCTTGCAGGTCTTACGTTTTGATGGTTGGTTCCAGGACACCATTACCAACCACATGAGAGAGGTTGAAGTCAAGTCCTCATTTGCACCTGAAGTGGCGAGCAGAGGGGTCCTCTGTCCAGAGGCCAGCCTTGTCCAGAACTGAGCTGGGTGGGGTGGGGTAAGGTGTGGGGGATTCTCTCGGATGGCGTTAGCTCTCCCCCAGCTCTCGAGGCTGTACTTTTGGTTACCCAAGACAGGCAGAGCACTTATGACACTGAATCCTTAGAGTTCCTTTTGGCTCAGGAAGCATCTGGGGTTTGGGGGGTTTTTTTCTTAGTGCTTTTCTAAGCTCTGAATCTGTGGCTTTCCCAAAAAAGGGACTCCTGCCCTTCATACTCCCTCTTTACCTGCAAAGGAACATCCTGAGATCCCAAGCCAAAGCATCAATGACTCCAAATGCCACGAGCGCCAAGACGTGTTGGGCAATGTTAGCTCACTTGGCTAATTCACCGTTCACTCCTTCCTGGCTGTCCCCTTTAGCTTCAACTCTAGTTCCTGGGGGCCCCACCTCCCAGGGGCTGACAGGCCTCACAATCTGTAGACAAATGCTGCTCACTCTCCCTTTCAGGGTTGCTTTAAGAAGTTCCCGTTTGGGTGTGTTCACCCCCAGCTGGCCTTTCAGTCCTCGGCTACCTCCTGCCTGCACAGTTCAGACCCTTTCTCAGTTTCCCTATTGTTCAACGCCACGGTACTTTTTAAGTGTCAAAGCAAATTTGTGTTTCCAGTAAGAAAAGTACCTTTTGCTTTTTGCCTTTTTTTTTTTTTTTTTTGATTGCATGTGGCCTTCGTGCTTCTAATTCCCACAGAAAACGTAACCATATCTCCAAGAAAAGGCACAGACACGCACACCAGCCCTGCACGTAGACACACAATCGCACGCTGCAAAGCCGCCTAATGTTGATGCACCCAGGTTGGAAATGACAGGATATTGTGGAGGGCCAGTCACTTAATGAACCCCTGCGGGACCAGTCTCGGTTACTAACAATTTCTCTCCAACTCATCAGGCAGAGGAATCACAGCCCTCGCTGTTTCCCTCCGCCACGTCCCCCACTGCCCCTTCTTCCTGCTCTCCGCAAACAAACCAATTACCGCAACGGATATAAATTGGACCCCTTTTCTGAAAATGCTCCCTCAACCTTTTTTTTCTGCCCTTCCTTACTCAGCTCCAATCAGCCTGCCCACCAGGTGGACTGTGAGTCCACACTTGTGCACGCGCTCACACACACACACGTGTGTACACATGCACGCTCTTGTGTATACTGTCTGTTTACAGACCTTACTGACTTCTCATTCTTCAGTCCAGCCTGGTGTTAGCTGTCTTTATACTCCCCCAACCTACTGTCTCATGCAATACCGGTTAAGAATCACATTTCTGTACTGTTTTGTATACGACAGCCCCTATCTCTCCCCCCCCCCCCTTCCATACCTTAGAGTAACTTCTTCTTTTATTCTCGGACAATGCCTTGTGTAAGTCACGTTGGTATAAACTGCCCTTTCTCTTAGTTACCAAGTGAACACTTAGAGGCTTTGTATAATATAAGACACGTCCCTGCTTAAATAAAACTATTAAAACATCAGATTGACAAACTCTTCTAAGGAATGAGAACTTGCATAAGTTAGGATTTCAGCCACTGAAAGTATGATAGCAAGAGAATGGTCTCTCCATTGGTCCTACTCAAAGTATGGTCCAAATGGTCTGGAAACCATTTGTTAGAGATTTTCACCAAGTTGAGTACAGCAATTCTGACTAAGTTTAGAAGCTTTTATAGCCATCTGACCTTACTGGAACATTCAAGTGACATTTTATTTTTCTAGAAATTCCATTTTTATGTGTGTGTTTCTTTAAAGTATCAGTCCATGAAGGATTGGACGTTAATGACAAAAAGTTGTCCATTCAGCACAGGTAATTTGGGAAGCAAGTTTTTCTAACATCGTGAAGATCAACATTATTAAGATGTTCAAGTTTACCTAAGGAAACAAGGGCTTGCTTTGAATAATTAGATTATTGTGGTTCAGTTAAGTCTTTGTTTCCAGACCTTTTGCTATTTGGGTGGATGGTGTAATCAAGGAAAGGCAGAAAAGGTTAAAAATGAATATGTATTTAAATAACTATTGCAAAGAAATGACAATAACCTAGTCCTGGGGAAATGCGGCTATATGGGAAATGATCACCTTTTGTGAGGATTCTGTTTTGAAATAACTTTGGGGTAACAAACCTAACATGTAAAGCTACCCTGGATCCTTATGCAGGGACCCCACATCTGTATTCTAGAGGGCGGCTGTTTTATAAAGTTAGAATTGGGTTATTTCTACTACCTTGCCTATTAAAAGCTTAATGCATCTGTTTTTCAGAGGAGGTTATTGTTAGTCCTTTGGCATCTACAAATCTCTGTGGAGTCAAAGCCTTGTTATAACAGGGCTCTCTATGTGTAAGCCTCCACACAGACACATACACATTTCAAAGGGAGACTTTTGTTCCCTCCGGCATGAGGAACAATTACCCAATTATCTAAGCAGACTGATAGGTGTCTATGACAAATCGTAGGCTGGAGACATTTGAGAAATAATAATAACTCGAGTTTCTAGTGCACTTGCTGCTTTACAAAGCATGTCCACCTCTATTCATTCCCAGGGTGCTCAGAGCTGGCCAGCAAGGGGACAGAGCAGGGATTAGTACCCCCATTTTCAGGAGGGCATCCATGACCTAGAGCTCAGGGGCTGTACTGTCCCTGTGTTTCTGTCTGTCCAAACGCTGCACGAGCCCCAAGGAGATCCCCAGGGAACAGAAGGACCCTTTCCTTGCAGCCATGCTTGCATTGTGCAATGCAAGGAGAGCCTGCAGGAAGACACTAGTGGATTCCAACAGTCCTCTGGGCTTTTGAGGCTATTTTTTTTAAATCAAATACCTATGGGATTTATCGGCTGGGTTGTGACTGGAATGGGGTAGTTGGGGGAGAAAGGGAACACTGGGCATTAAAAATGACAAAGCACTTTCATTTGTGAGGGCTGTCCGAGGAAGGCAGAAACGAACATATTTTTCCAAGGGAAAAGCAATTTCCCAAGCCCTGCCTGTGTGCAGATGAGCAGGACGACGCACCGGCTCGGGATGACCTCCGACATTCCCAGGGAAAGACGGGTGGGTGATTGATGTTTTCTCATTATGTGGTTGGGGAGGGAATTTTATGCAAAATTCAAAAAAGGAGAGAAAAAGCCCAGTTCCTGCACTTCTTCCTTTCATGAGGGCCTTCCTGAACCGGAGACAGACAGACCTGGCAAAGGAGCTGACCCAGAATTGCCCCCGAGGTGGTGGAGAGCACTTGAGGGGCAGTTAGGTGACCCAGCAGGCCCACGCTGCTGTGAAGGATAACGTCCTCTCTGGGGAAGAACACAAGGTAATAAATGGCTTTTGCAGCAATTAGATGCAAGAGCAGAGGTGAGTCTCCAACGCCACAGTGTTATCCCTTTTTTAAGAACAGCACCGAAAATGACCAGGAGCCACCAACTTGGAAGAACCTTGCCTCTAACTGGGGACCAGGGTGGCTGCATGTTTTTCCTATTAGCAAACTTTCTGCCGCGAATCTTTATGGGTTTTGCAGATCAGATGCTGGGTAGGAGCCGAGAGGGTCCCATTCCGTCTTGCATTTGCTAAAATGCGTTCAGAATTGCATTAGCACAGGTTATGCAAGATTGGGACGCGCAGATGCTTCTGAGAAGGAAGTCGGACTGACCCCGCAGAGACCAAGCTACTGGCTCTTTGTTTTTCCATAGATCTACTTGCCTGAGGGAATGGTTCAGCTCTTCCTTCCTTTTAATTCCTGTCTTGTGGGAGTTGTGAAAACATGAAGCAAGGAGAGAATAGCCCTGCTACTCTCGTCCTATATCAACAGCTCTACGTGCACACACACACTCACACACACACACGAATGCAGTTAAGTTTTTAGAACTTTCCTTACACTTGGCAGCTCGCTTATGGGAAAGCTTGTTGATGGGAGTTGGAGGTAAGGAAGGCACGAGCTTAGGTCTCCTCTGATTAGCTGTGTGGCCTCAGAGAAATCACTTAACCTCTCTGGGCCTCAGTTTCCCCATCTGAAAAAAAAGCAGCTTTATGTCTGATAACCTTTGTGATTCCTTACAGACGCAACATTCTCTAATTAAGTGAATTCATGTCTCAAAGAAGGCCTCACTCAGGAAGGCTTGCGGGTTTTGCATGTGTGTGTGTGTGTGCGCGCGCTCGTGCAGCCCCAGCTGTGCAAGGGTGATAATGCAGTCACTCCGTTTTGTTCTCTCCCAAGCCCAGCCTCTGTGGGTGTACCCTCTGCTGTGTTACACACACACACACACACACACACACACACAAACACACACGCACACTCCTTCTATGCACTTTTGATGGCCCCAGTATATCCAGATATTCTGAAAATCATAATTAGGGTTATGCTGGAATGACACCTCTCTCTAGCCCCCAGCCCAAAGGCACACGAGCACTCGATTGCTGTTGGAGGCAGTTGAAGTAACCATGGCCCACTCAAGCGTGCAGGGAGATTGGCTGCATGCTCCAGTGCACCGTAGCATGTCAATACTCCTGAATAAACTAATCAACCCATTTGCACCTTCGTGAAAACTCATCTTGGAGTCAATGAAATAAGTGTGGTGGAGACAATGCTAACAGTGAGTGGAGGAAAAAGCAAGAAGGATTATAAAGAACAAACTGGTTGTCTTTTCAAAAGGAAGTGGGGTGCTGTGCACCCAGAATCTGGGGGTGAGATTGGAGAGTTGTCTCAGGCATCCCAAGAGACTGAAGTTCCCTCTGCCCTGAGCCAGGAATCCATCACAATGAATGGAAGAAAGTGCCCAAGTTCTTCTGTGACTATTGTCTAGTAAAAACAGTATTCTCCTACCTTTCTGAGAATTAATTCCACAAAAATCTCAGGGTCTCATTCTTCCCTTGAACACTTGCCCAGGGCTACTTAAGACCCACTGCCACTCACCAGCCACTTGGGAGGACAAAGGAGCTATGCCAGACGGAGGTCAGGATATTATGGGAGTTCCCGGGTGATGGGACCGTGCCATGATGTACTCTAATGATATGTTACCTGGCCCAGCCCCTGCAGGAATGAGGTCCCCTAAGAGAGCCCGATGACAGCTGGGGACCCCGTGCCACTCCTCTGATGATGCTGACCACCACCTGAGTGGGAGGGGCTCAGTGGTGTGCTGATGAACAGGCTCTCAGATTTTTTCAAAGGCCCGGATTGGAAGAATTTGCTGATTTCTGTGCTATAAATGCCCTCACTGTGATTCCTACAGTAAGATGAGTATTAAAAAACCAGCTCCCACGATCCTGAAAATGTAACCACTGTCTCTCATGAGCCAACACAGGCCAGCACCAGCCCCCCACAGAAAGGGGTTCCTGTGAGGCCTGTTAGAATTATCAACAGTGCTCAGTCTTCCCCCTCCCCCTAGAAATGCTGATGGGGTGTTTACTCCAGAGGGTAGTGGAGAAAGACCCAAAGGTTTGCGAGGCCAATCCTACTTCTTCCTGGCTGTCCCCCTCATCTCTGTCTCTTCCCTTTCCCTAGGAGAACATGTCTCCATCCATGACTTTAAATTCCATTTGCTCAAGAGTCCTCCACCCTCTCCTCCTCATAAGCCTCCACCCATCACACAAACTGGAAAGGCCAGAGAAGGGTGCCTAGGGGAGGCTAATGGAAGTTTGTGTCTTTCCAGTTTTCTACCTTCCTGTCTTCCACGTAAGCCCCTCAGTCCCTTCCTCCCAACTTCTACAGAATGATTTTGTTCCCCTAAGGCCCCATCGTATTTATTCCAGGTAGGGTGATGATTATGAAATAGCAAAGAAAGAAGAAAACCAAAGAATTGTATAGTAAGCATTGTTTTCTTCTAAGCCTTGTTAAAAGTATGACTCCACGTAAGACGTACATATGAGCATATTTAACAAAGTCCTGTGGGACACCTGGTGTGCAGGGGAACAAATCGGTAGATAGCTTGTATTTCTGTTCTGGAGGTAGGTGACTAGAGTTTGTCTGTGGGACTTATGGGCGTTTTACACATCAAGGCCCCTGTTCCAAGCACCTGCAGAGAAGTCCAAGCCTATAGGCCTTTTTAAAGTATTAGTCACATGATCATTTATAAAAGAAAAACAGTTGGTATCTTTTATGTAACAGGATAGGGGCTTTGATAATTTCAGAAAAATAATCCATTTGGTGGTAATAGTTAAAAGATTACTGACTGCCTACTATGTGCCAGGCACTGTTCTAGGTGCTGGGCATAAGGCAATGGACAATTCATTTAGAATTTCTTAAAGAAAATCTGGTACAGCATAGTGCATTTTCTCAACCTTAACCCTGTCGGCATTGGGCCCAGATTATTCTTTGTTGGGTGGTGACCTGTGTATTGTAGGATGTTTAGTGGTAACCCTTACCTCTATACTCTAGATCTCAGCAGCACTCCCATCCCCAGGCATGACAACTAAAAATGTCTCCACATAGTGCCAAATGCCCTCTATGGGGTAAAGTCACCCCTCGTTGAGATCCCCTGCTTGAGGGGGAGGAACAGCGTAGTCTTTGGGATCAGATCAGGGTCCAGGGCCTGGCTCCCCCAACCATTAACTTTAAAATCCAAGACAAATTTTTTTACCTTTCAGGGCCTTGGTTTCCTTATCTGTCAAATGGGTTAATAAGAGTGTGACATAAGATAATGACCATAAGATGCTTAGATAAGTGTTTGGCACATAGAAGTGCTCTAGAAATGTTATCTAAAGAGTCCAAAGTTTGATTTTTTTTCTAGGACCACATAAAGCCTCATTTAATATAAAATCTAGGAAGTTATTTATCATGCCAGTGTTTCTGGTTTCAGCAGGGTTTTCTGTACCGTTGCAAGCATATCTGTGTCCTTCTGTCTCTGTTCATCTAAAGCATTGTTTTAAAATATTAAATAGGACATCAGAGGCGTTGGTGGCATTGTGGTGACTCCCAAGAAAATATGTTTTCCTGCAGGAATTGTCGTCCTCTTTTTCTGGAGACTGGGTCCCAATTTTCCATAGTTTGTTCAGTGTGATTAGAGCTGGGAAACAGCACAGATCATCAGAAGGAAGATTCACGTGAGACTACGTGCTTCCTTCCAGTAGAAAGTGGATTTTACCTCCAGTGACTTTAAAGTTGTGAATGGCACCATATACTTTGGGTCACATTTGAGATTATAACTTGACCTCAAAAGAACTGGCATGTGGACAGCTGTCTGGACAGACTGTGGACAGACTGGGAGTACTGAATGTCAAGTTCGTATGGAGGCAGGGAGAATACCAGGAATTGCAGTATTAGGATAGTGAAATACTGTCAGCAACCATGGGGAAGTCATTAGGATCAATCATCAGACCACTGGGACTGATAGCTATATATTGACAAGTGATCAAAGAAATGTTCAGCTTAAGTTGGAGAGATGAGAGGGGAAAAATATGCAGCAGAATTTTTAAAAAATTATATTTAATAGAGGATCATATGTAGATTATGACACAGGTTAAAGTTTACTGATACTTCTAAGGAAAAAAATATAAAAATAATCATCAGAAATAGCTTTTATGCCTCTAGTTAACTATATCCCAATGCCCCTTGTATGGCCAATACACAAAGTGAACCTGAACGTTTCATGTAGGTATGTAAAGGCTCTGTGAAATCCCAGAAGTTGAATCATAGGGTGTAGGATCCTTGACTCAGTAGGTTAAAATGTGGTGGAAAATGTGTACCCCTGGATTAACATAGAAATAGAAGTGATGTCCTTATGGGAATATACTACAGAGCACCCAGATAGATCCACTTGACTCGTGCTCTGTCACCCAAGATCCTGGACTTCACATATGCAAAATGCACTAGTCACAGGGTTTGTTGATTATCCTCACATCAGCCGTGTATCCCCTCCTGTGAAAGATACACTTTCAGAAACATCCCTGACCTGTTTTGTTCAACATTTCATCCATGAGAAGGTTGAGAAAGCCAAAAGAGAAACTGCTCATTCTGAGCTTAACTCTAATAAATCCAGAGGAACGGGTGGTAAAATCAACAGATGGGACACATTTCAATAGAAACTGTAATTGAATTTTACTTTTATTAAAGTTACTGATACACACAGTTTTTCGATTCATATAATGCTACCAGCCTTATTACAAAGAAATACATGATCTCTCCTCCAAAATCTCCAACCCGCTTCCTACTCCCCAGAGATAAATTCTTTCAGTTCTTTTAACTGACTCCTTAGAATTTTGCCTCTGCATCTCTAAATACCATACTTTCTTTTCTGTTCCTTGATTTTTACTTCTAGGTGTTATTTATTGACTTCTCATTATGAAAAACGAGGGCCTAGCTCTTTTTAAATTCCCCCTTCCAAAAAAAAAATACCACATAAAATTCCCATCTTCCTGATATCATGATATTGTAATTTTCATCAGATCAATATTTAGCCTAGTTGAGCCACGTAGTATATTATGATCATTCTTCCTTTCCTGCACAACTCTGTTTTTAATGGTTTATTTTCACTTTCCTTAGTTTTCTATGCTGTAATCACGGACAAATCCATAAAGTCTCTCTCAGTTGTGGTATCACATCTCAACATGTTCAAATATATTGGGTGTTCTATCAATTTCATCTTCTTATAAAAATCCTTCCAGATTCTTCTGACCTGCTCCCATTGTGATCAGCTGATCACTAAGCCTGAAGCCTAGCTGTTGGCTTCTGGCTGTGCCACCCTTCTCATCACCCTGAAGATTCCTTTCTCCTCTGGTCTGTGGGAGTCTCTTTTTCCTGCATCTTGTTTCATTCAGTTCCCACCTGCTAGTGGGTTCTATTATTAGTTCCATTTCGCAGATGAGCCAAACCAAGGCCCGGGGAACTTAAGTAAAATCTCCCAAAGTCACGTGGCTTTGGCACAAATAGCACAGCGAGGCTTCAAACTTAGAATCCATCCAACAGCAAACCCAGGCCCTTAATGACCCACTGGGCAGCCCCTGTGAGACCTTTAGCAGCCGGGGCCAGGAGGACAGTGGGGTAGTGGAAGCTGGGGACACCCACAGGTGGCCGAGGGCCTCTTGCACGCTGTGCTTCCCGTGCTCAGGCCGGTCTGTTGCAACACTCCTCTCCTAAAGCACTTTTGCAGGCCCTGACTCACTGTCCCTCATGGCAGCTTCTTATTTCTGGGATTAGCTGGTTTAAAAAAAAAAAAAATAGCTTCTAGGCATGTGACACTATTCTCGGGCCTTTAATGTCAGAAATAATGATCGTGTTAAATTGGAGCTCATTACTACAGAATGAGACCTCATTGAGCTCTTTTGGGGGTGGGGGGACGTTTAATGATTTTTTTTTTTTAAATCTCCTTCTCAGTAACTCTGACATGGTGCACCAGGGGGAGAAGTGGGTGTTTGGAGCAGCAAATTTTGAAATAATAAGAAAGGTTTGCTTTCATCGACGAGTGGAAAAGGGGCCATCCTCCATTGTTCTCACCAAATGCTGGCTGTTCCTTTGTTCCGGTCTCAGGGAAATTTCCTGAGCCCCCTAAGCCACTAATACCGCCATATCCCCAACAGCCACAACACGTACTTAAGGCATTATTTCCAGCGCAGCTTTGCCCATAATGAATCTGACAATCCCGTTTTATGATTTGTTGAGTGGCTAATTCAAAATATACTGTTCTCTGGAACCAGCTTTCTGGTGGAATCCGTGCAATCTCCAGCCACGAGCGCACAGGCTAGGCAGGGCCAGCCTCGGAGGGCGACATGGGACCCAATTAGATGACAGTGTGTCCCTGTGCCTGGTGCTCCAGGGAGAGAGTGGCCAGCCTCTGGTCTCCGCCCTCTGGAAGCTTCCAGCACTTCCCTGGTGAGCTCTGGTGATGAACTAGGGTGAACTAGTTCATCAGTTCATCAGAACTAGGGTGATGAGGAATGAATGCCCCTCTTAATGTCCTTACAATGTTCACAGCCTTCTGAGTGTAAGAGGGACACTGGCCACCATGAGAAGTGACAAAGGTGGCAGGGCCTTGATGCTATACCACTCCAGGTACAGATAAAGGGATCGGGAGTTTTTTTAGTCTGGAGAAGCAAAACACCAAGATGAGGCATATCAGTTGTCTCCAAATACTTAATGCATTTTTTTTTTTATAAAAGGCATTGTCCTTTCCCTGACTGGCCCCAAAGGGCAGAGTGGGAACCAGTGGGTGAAAATTATAGGACATCAGATTTTTACTCCAGATAAAGAAGAGCTTTCCCATAGCGCTGCTGGGAAACATCGCAGGCTTCCCTGTGAGCAGCCGTACATCTCCTTTTATCGGAAGTGTTGAGAGAGATGGGCCGTCCACAGATACTCCAGAGGAGACTCTCACACGAGGCTATAAGTAGGACTAATAATCTAAAATATACCTTCAAATTATAAGGTTCTAAAAGGTGGAGGTTTATGAATCACTTTTAAAATGAGGGAAAGACCTTTTGACAATTAAAAAGATTTTCTAGATATAAGACGCGTCTTTAGAGTAGAGGTCAGCAAACTTTCTTAAAGTGTGCCAGAGAGTCAATATTTCAGACTTTGTGGACCATATGATCTCTGCTCTGAGTACTCAACTCTGGTGTAGTACAAAAGTAGCCACAGACAATACACAAATGAATGAATGTATCTGTGTTCCAGTAAAACTTTATTCACATGACAGGCAGTGGGCCTAATTTGGCCCATGAGCCATACCTTGCCAACGCCAGCTTTAGAAGATACTGGGAAGCACAGAGGGACTAGGGGAGAAAAAGGCGATGCTAATGTCCCCCACGTGCCTCTGAGTGTCATACTCACGTACAACACAAATATGTGCATCTCTGCACGTGGGGACGTGTATTTGTGTGGCTGTGCTCTGGGAGTAGTGAGGAGAGAAAGAAACAGAGCAGACATACACTCATGGAGAAATTAAACCTCGAGGATGCAGTGGCCATGGTCTGTGCAGACCAGTTCTCTGTCGCAGTGATATAAAAGCTCCAGCCCCAGAGCTACCCCAAGGGGAGTTGTACAGTGTCTGAAATTCCTCCTGCTTCACTCTGTTTGCTTTGGGCATCTGCCTTGTGAAGGAAAAGGCCTAACTAAATGTGAGTATAACCTGAAGGAGGAAAAACACAGTTACCCAGATTGGTATAACAGATTAGCTAGGAGTCACCAAGGGCTTTACATAGGGAGGTCAGGCCAGCTTGTCGTCAGGAGCAGCACAGAAGTCCTCGCTCTCAGAAGGAAGGGAGCCATGGAGCCCACAGAGACAGAGGAGGTCAGGGAGGGCAAAGACCTGCTTGTCTCCCCAGCAGATCCCGTGGAGATAACCCTGCATCATGCCTCCCATCCACTGCGTGCTCACTGTCCCCCGTGGTAGTCACAGGACGTTTCAAAGGCAGCTGAGGAGCATTTGCAGAGACTCGAGCTGACATAGTCACAGAGTTCAAGGTGGTGAAAATACTGAAAATTCTGTTTCTTGGAGGTCAACATACTTTCCTGGCACCCTGTGTTTTCCCGGGTCGTCACCCTTTGCTGTTCTCCGGCCATTTTCCTTGTCAGCTGTCCCTCCCTTCTAAATGCATTCCTTTTCTTCATCCTGACTTTAAAAGCCTCCCAGCCCAGGAAACACCCAATACAGGCGTGGAATCACAAAGACCTTTCCTCAGGCATCGGGGCAGCCCGGCTGCCGCCATTTGCTGTTGATTCACGTTTCCGTGGTGGCCATTTTGTCACATCTGGGGAGAGGGCGGGGGCGGCCTCCCCCATTCCTTCTCAAGTGCCCTGTGTAGTACTGATTTTTTCCAATCATCTCTAAATAGAGGCTTCTCTTCCCCTCCTCCCAGCTCAGCATCCGCGCACGATGAGCGTGCCCTGCATTTGAAATCTGACATCTCCCTCTCTCACTCATTCACTCCGTCTTCAGCTTGGCAGAGCGCTTAAAAATTGGTATCCGTTTAACTAGGCGAGCTATTCTTCTGCTGGGAGATGACCTTTTACACGGAAGATAGGGCTGTCATAAGTGATCGCTGATATATGGAAGTTTCCGGTGTGTTTCAACAAGGAGCCATGCCACACCAAAGAGCAGTGGGTGTTGGTAGGGTGTTTCTGTGCAACTTGTTCGTAAAGATATATTGTATTGCTTTACATGGTGTGAATAAATTATTACCAGTTCTTGAAAGTACTGCCAGCCTTCCTGAGGCACATCTGTTCAATTTTTTTGTTTTAATCGAAAAGAAAAATTTTGCCAGATTCAAAGACTCTTGGGGAGAAAGATGGGGAAAAATATCATTGAAAAGAGGAAAATTTTCCATGGGTTTTGCAGAAATTAATTGCTGCGTCTTGAAGTTACAAAAATAGCCTTTAAATATCTCTTCCCACAGACTTGGGGAGTCAAAACAATGAATGGCTTTTTCTTCTCCAATATAATATGTTATCCTGAAGTCTTCAACATTACCCCTCGCTTCTTATCGGAAGCCTAATGTCTGATTTTCCCTGCGGCAGAACATTATTTATTATTTTTTGCAAAATGTTAATCTACATTACCATGAAGTTGTGGGATTCGCAAAGCAGAATGAAATGGGAAATGATAAGGATTTGCTCACATGGCACAAATCCACTGGGTACCACATTCAGTGTTAATGAATCTTAACTTCAGGACCTTGTCATTTGCTCAAATAATGCACGTACTATGGGCTATTACTATACCAAGGAAGCAGGGCTTACATAATCTCATGTAACATGCTGTAAGATGGAATGGAAATACCAGGGATGTGCTGACCACCTGCAGTTCCCTCTACTTTGTCAGTTAAGCAAGAATCCTGGAATACTGTTCTTGGAATGAAAGAACCACTCTTTGCTATTGGGCTCTTTAACTACTGGGAAAGTGGACCCTGAGGGGAGTCCTGGCTTATGTGAGGGGGATCACTCAGACCTATTCACTGCCTTTGACCAAAGAGGAGGAAGCAGGAGGCTATGGCCATCCCACCCTAAACCAATTACAGGTAGCCCATCAGAATTTAGTGATGATAATGACCTTCAAACACTACGTATTTAAGGCTCCATTGTTACCCAAATCCCACTCCAATCTCTGGAATCCATCCTTTGACTTCCACATACTTGTCTTGTGTTTCTGATTCTCAAGGTCGTTGCCTAAGGACTCAGCAGACCTCCTGAACACCTTCAGTAAGTGGCCACCTACCAGACTTAAACTTAGTAGCAGGTCCATTGCTATGCTTGAAATTCTATTACAACATTAGAGTCCTTAATGTTGGGTTAAGGAAGGAATCATTCCCTATGAAAATGGTAATACCTCTGAGAGACTATAACAACATTAACATGATGACTGTAATATTACTTTTATTATTTAGTAGTAGTTTTACAACTAACCACTACATGTATTACCTCATCTCCCTATGTTAACTCAGCAAAGTAAATATTTAAAAACTAAGCAAACTGGGATTCAGAGCATTTAAATTTCTTATCCATACTCATACATGTAGTAAGTTCTGGGCCTGGGATTCAAATCCAGATCCCCATCTGATTCAAAAACTGGTGAACCTGATTCCTGTGAGTTGTCTAATAAGATCTATCCCAATCTGTTTACCATCTGAAAGCTGTTTTGCAGAGAGACACAGAGAGAATGTGTGTGCATGGTCAGAGTGGTTAATTTAGGGTAAGAAGATGGTAAGCGAATGTGGAATGGAGTGCTAAAGAAAGCATTACCTGATAGCATTTGCCTGGTATGACCTACTCTTTAGTAGGTTTTTCGGCAGTTTTTTGCTCCGTTGACTTGAGGCAGGGTTCCTGATCCCTTTTCCCAGAAACTTTCTTCTCTAAGGTGAGGAAATGTGTGGCATGCACGGGGTACAGTTGGACAGACTGGAGCCTCCAGGGTCAGTAAGCAATAGCAGCTTTGGTGATGGTCAAGGCAGCAGGTGCCCCAGCTCCAAGGTGGGCAGCTGCATATTAACGTCCCTTCTGCAGAGGTGCCAAAATGTGTGCAAACATGCAGGAATCTCCAGAAAAGTTTCCACATGCAGCAGGAGTACACATGGACCTAGCTGCTCAGCACAATCTGATGGAAAGTTTTAGTAACTTTTTCCATCCGGATTTTTTTTTTTCCAATTGTAAAGCACAGAAATCCCAACCCCAGATGGCAAAAGCAAAAATGCCTGAGCTCACATAGGTGAAAAACCAATGAGAAGGTCATGTGGGGTCAGGGGGAACATTTGATCAGGGGCTTGAACAAGGTGACTGGATTTCTCCTCCCTACTGTCGCGTGGCACTATGCCCTCCATCCTGGTTCCTCCCCTTCCAGGGGTCGCTTTTCACAGTCATGAATATAGCAGCCGCAGCTCAGACTTTACGTTCACTCACTACAGATGCTCAAGGAAAAAGGGAACAACCTCTTCTTCCCAGAATCCCTACAAAAGTCCCCTGGCAAGCCTACTGAGTCACGTGCTCATCTATGAACCAATCACAGTGGCCTGGGAGGGACGCGATATGCTGATTGGGCTTAGACCTGGATCAGCAGCTGTATCCGTAGAATCAGCCCCGCCCAAATCACGTGAGCAGAAATGGGAGAAGAGAAACATCTCAAAATGGCTACCGTCAGGAGAGCGATGTATGGCTACGGGGGGGGGGTCAAAGGCAGGAAATGCCTACTGTGGTGTTTGTCTAGCTTTTGTCTGTGTACAAACTAAGCGGCAGTGTTTCAGTCCCTTCTTTTTGATGTATGCCGCTAGGCTTGTATCAGTAAGTGAGGCTGATGAGGCAAGGAAAAAGGAGATCTGAGACTCTGAATGCAGCTGACTCTAGCCATGTGATGCTGTGGCTTCAAGGTCATGCCTCCTACGTTGTTGGTACTGGGTGATTATTGGTAATCACACTTTTGTTTTGCTTTGGAAAAGAGAGTACCTAGATTGAACCTTGCTTTTCCAAGAGTGGCTCACAGACTTGCCACATCAATATCACCTGAAGCTTCTTAGAAACTTGAAGTCTTTGACCCTGTCTTTCCTGCTTAATCCAAGTACTTGAGGGATTGGCAAGTTTTTCTGTCAAGGGCCAGATAGTAAATATTTCAGTCTTTGCAGCCAGTATGATCTCTGTTGTGACTACTTAGGTCTGCCTGTTGTTGCAGCTCAAAAACAGCCTATAGACTCTATGTAAACAAATGATTGTGGCTGTGTTCCAACAAACCTTTATTTATAAAATCAGTCTACAAGCTGCATTTGGCTCTTGGGCTGCAATTTGCCAATCCCTGGCCCAGAAGATCTGCCATCATGGCACGGACTGAATTTACGTGGTTGTCACTTCTGTTTTGGGTTTATATATCCAGACAGATTATTAGAGTATAACCCTAAAATAATCTGCTCATTTTTTTATTCCTTCAAAGTGTGTGTGTGTGCTGAGCATCCACAATTGGGCAGGACTTAGGCAATGCACAAATGATTGAAGGATCCTAAATTTCCTTAGTGTCTACCATGAGGCGGTTACCCTCTGCAAGGCATGCATTCTTCCAGGCGTGCAGAAATGTGTGCTTGTGCAAAGCACAAGGCACTGCTATTTTGTTAAAGACCAGTATCTGTGGCAAGGGGGCCCGTTGTGCCTATCTCCCTGGGAAACCAGGTGCAGGCTCAGTCGTGGAGAATAGAACATCCTCAACTTGCCCACTTGCAGCTGTGAGGGGCAGAGTTGCAGGAGAGCTGACACTGCCCGCCCCCCTCCCCTGCAACCCCTCCAGTTCCTTTGGATCCGTTTTCTTTTGCCGGCTCCACAAGAGATTTCAGGCAACAGAGAGGCCTCCACAAAGATAAGCCACACAGGGCTCCATTGCCGGATACGGGGGTCCCTCTGCGGCGATGCTATTCTCTTCCTTTTGCAGCAAATGTCAGCTCCGCTGCCTCTCCCCAGCAGCTCTCGTCTGTGTGCGTTCTTTCATTTTTCTCTAGAGATCCCTCCTGTCCAGGATGTTTTTTATTTTACATTTGAAAAAGCGGAGGCTCTGCACGAGAACCACAGAGCCTGAGCTCCCAACCAGGCCCAGCGCTGCTGTTCAAGCATCGGCTTTTTGCCTCGGGCTTCCTAAACCGTGCACTGGGTTGGGGGGCAGGATGCGGACATGGCACCTTTGTGTTAACTGTCACTCCAGCTGCTGTTCTTGCTGCTGGATGGGGAGACAGAGTTTTGAAACCTATTTCCTAGGTAAGGAGAAGCAACTTGTTACTTCCTTTTGACCACTTATCACTTGAAAACTGTTGGTGTCGCATGTGAGAAAATGACCTGCAGCCAAATCATTGGACCCCCAAGCCTCAAGAGCATCGAAAAGATTATTTGGTGGCAGCCCTCCCCTCCTTTCCTCTCCTCTCCTCTCTTCCTTCCCCCATGCCAGGGCTGCAGATACATGCTGTCTCCCCTCCTGCGTTTGGAAAGTGTTACCCCTTCCTCCTCCTTTTTGTCCCCTTCCTCTTGTGCCCTGCTTCATTAGGCCAAGAATTCATCAATTCCTCAAGACTGCAACAGGTCTTCTTGCCTCTTCTTCCCATAATCAGAGCCAGAAAGAATAGCTAGACCAAACTCTCTGGGCCAATATGGCAGGATTTCTCAGGATTCACTATAGCCAGAGCAAGCTCTTGGGTTCCAAGAGCTCTTTTGGTTATATCAAAACTTGAACAGAGTTGTACCACAGTCTGAACCCCAGGATCAAGAAGTAGACTTCAAGAACCTGTGGCATAGATGTTTTCATCAAAAATCAGCCCAAGTTTATCAAACATCTTTTGAGCCTTCTTGAGGAGTCTACAATAACATCTCGGCCAACCTTCCTGGTTCCATTCCACAATTGCCTCTGCACCCATACCCCCAATCTGTTCTCCACGCGGCAGCCTGAGTGGTCTTTTTAAAACATAAATCATATTATTCTCTTGCTTGAAACCTCTGAGGGCTCCAGTTGCACTTAAATTAAAATCCCTACCCTTTGTCCATTTCTCATTAATTGGTAAGAGCCTTTTGTAGATCAGAGATACCAGTCATCTGTGGTGCAAATATTTTTCTTAAATCTATTGTCTGTCTTTAGACTTTGTGTCTAATATTTTTTGTTGTGTAAAAGTTTTACATTTTTATTTAGTCAAATATGTCCAACTTTTGTTTTATGAATTCTGGATTTCCTGACTTGATTAAGATGGATGCCCTTCTTAATATGATCGTAGATTAGTCCACCTGAATTTTTCTTCTAAGAGGTTTATGTGGTTGGTATTTTACTCCATCCAGTCTTTACTCCATCCAGAATTTACTTTTGTATTTGGTCAGAGACAGAGACTACTTTTGTTTTCCTCTGGACCAGGGATTGACAAACTATGGCCCATGGGCCAGCTGCATGTGTTTGTAAATAAAATTTTATTGTTAACACAACCATGCCCATTCATTTATGTATTGTCTATGGCTGCTCTCACACTATAAAGGCAGAGCTATGCAGTTACAACAGAGACCATAAGGCACACAAAGTCTAAAATATTTACTATCTGGATCTTTACAGAAAATGCTTGCCAACCTCTGCCTTAGATGGCTAGCCAATTTGTGCCAGCATAATTGGTTAAATAAACCACGCTTTGCCCTCTGAAATGAAATTCTGTCTTTATCATATATGAAATTCTAATGTGTCTTTTCCTGGATTTTTCCATTCTGTTCCACTGATCTCTTTGTCTATCTCTCTGCCATTGCCACTTAGATTTTATTGCTGTGACTTTATATCTGGCAAGTCATAGCCCCCATCGCAATTCTTATTTTCCATGCTTTTCTTATCTTTTCTTGTGTAATTACACTACCATTAGAATTTAAGATACTTTTATCCATTTCCAAAAATAATGAAAATCTTATTGGAATTCTAATTAGACGTGTATTAAATTTATATACATATTCTGGGAAGAATGGATATTTTTACAACATTAAGTCTTCCTATTTTAGAAAATACGTTTAGTTCTTGTTTGGAGTTTCTCAATAAATATTTCATAATTTTATTTATATAGGTCTGTATTAGGGTCTGATCAGGGCAGAAACCACACCATTAATTTAACCAGAAAAATTTACATAAAACTTACTATTAAACAGTAGATAACTCCTAAAAGGGTTAAAAGAAGACTCTAAGGAATATAGGAATCACAAATGCAGGGAGCAGCTGCTATTTCTAGGGCTGAAAGAGCAAAACAAGGATGGAACAAAGAACATAGAAGAGGAAGCTCTGAACCCAAGGTTGAAATTTAGACCTCACTGGAGAATATAGCTACCATAGGAATATAGAGCTTGAGTCCAAGTTCCTATTATGTTAAATTTATCCCTAAGCATTTTTATAGTTTTTTTAACCTCTATTGTCATTTTTTCACATTCTCATTTCTGGGTGCTTATTGCTAGGAGAGAGTGAAGTTATTGATTTTTGTATATTTATCTTTAGTATCTTTACTCAATTGTCTCATTTATTTCACTAGTGTTTCATTAGAGTCTCTTGAGTTTTCTAGGTATTCAAACGTATCAGCACAAAAGAGATAATTTTATCTATTTTTCTCCATAGTAATACCAGTCATTTCACTTTCTTACCTCAGTGCATTCACTAGTTCCTGAGATAATTTTAACTTTAGCAATTTATTCTACCAAGTTTTCTTTGTATTTTTTTTTTTTTTTTTTTTGAGACAGAGTCTCACTCTGTTGCCCAGGCTAGAGTGAGTGCTGTGGCGTCAGCCTAGCTCACAGCAACCTCAAACTCCTGGGCTCAAGCAATCCTGCTGCCTCAGCCTCCCAAGTAGCTGGGACTACAGGCATGCGCCACCATGCCCGGCTAATTTTTTCTATATATATTAGTTGGCCAATTAATTTCTTTCTATTTATAGTAGAGATGGGGTCTCACTCTTGCTCAGGCTGGTCTCGAACTCCTGAGCTCAAACTATCCGCCCACCTCGGCCTCCCAGAGAGCTAGGATTACAGGCTTGAGCCACCGCGCCCGGCCTTCTTTGTATTAAATTTACTCTGTCC
>VSMD01065194.1:0-16945 GCA_008750895.1 Mirza zaza
TTCAACCTCTGTGGAAAGCAATATGGAGATACCTTAAAGCGATACAAGTGAATCTACCATTTGATCCAGCAATCCCATTACTGGGCATCTACCCAAAAGGTCCAATGACACTCTACAAAAAAGACACCTGCACTTGAATGTTTATAGCAGCACAATTCATAATCAGAAGGCTGTGGTAACAGCCCAAGTGCCCATCAATCCAAGAATGCATTAATAAAATGTGGTATATGTATACCATGGAGTACTATTCAGCTCTAAGAAACAACGGTGATATAGCACATCTTATATTTTCCTGGTTAGAGCTGGAAGCCATACTACTAAGTGAAGTATCCCAAGAATGGAAAAACAAGCACCATATATATTCACCAGCAAACTGGTATTAACTGAGCAGCACCTAAGTGAACACATGGGTACTACAGTGATAGGGTATTGGGCAGGGGGGAGGGGGGTGGGTATATACATACATAATGAGTGAGATGTGCACCATCTGGGGGATGGTCATGCTGGGGACTCGGACTTGTGAGGGGAGGTGGGGAAGGGGCGTTTGTTGAAACCTTGGAATCTGTACCCCCATAATATGCCAGAAAAAAAAAAGATTATTCAGACAGTAGTGCTCTGCCAAGGAAGAGCAAAGACTCTGATACCCACAGAACATCATGGTCAGATAGGAGACTTCTTCCTGACACCAGAGGTTCATCTTTCACATGTGATCAGAGACTTTCATGGGTGTGTGTTACTCTGCACAACAGCCCTACCACAGAGGCTTACCTGTTAAGAATCTGACTTTGGGGCATGGCTGGTTAACCCATGTCCTGATACTCTGTTATAAGAGGGATCTTTTCCTCTAAATCTCCTCCAGGGCTCCAGGGGATGTCCTAGATCCTTCTACCTCACATAGAATCACAGGATCGGACACAAGCTTTGATCCTCAGTAGAACTAATGCCATGTCCAACTAGATTCTCCATAAGTATGATGTAATCTCTCCTGAGAGACCCCGTCTCAGGGTATCTCTCCATGCCAACATAATTAGTAAAGTGGGAAGAGGAACAGACAGTCAGGCTATGCTTGGGGGTATGTCTAGGGGTTTCTTACCTTAGCCATGTCTTTGATTTACCCAAATATTAATACAGATTCATCTCTAGGTGATAGAAAAACAGAAGCTCCAGCTCACTCAGAAAGTATAACATGAAATCAATACTCCATGGAGTCCAGCTTAAGCTCAGCCTTGAGTTACTAAGTCTCCTCAGGCAAAAGTGATAGTTCTCCAACATCTGAAGCAACTGTGACCCTGGACAGCTGGGCACTGAGTGCACACTCCTCACGAGAATTCCACACCTACATCACAGAGTGATGGAACAGTCCCACAGGATTCTTAAGGGTGCTGTGGCAACCAAACTAAGAAGATGAACCCACAGTCCCTGCCATACCATTTGCTTAACTGATACGAAATCTGATACGAAATCCGGGCCAGTCCTGGCCCGACATGATTTCCAGACTCTCCTCTGGGCCTCGCAGGGGTGATTCAGAAAGACAGGAGGTTATTAATGCCCCTCCATTACCCATAGCTCCTGGAATCTAAGCTGATTCCTCCCCAGGTTTCAGGATGTCCTTCTCCCTCTACAGAATCAGTCCCGTTCTCATACTGTAATCTCACCTTCTTTTTTTTTTTTTTTTTTTTTTTTGAGACAGAGTCTCACTCTGTTGCCCAGGCCAGAGTGCCGTGGCATCAGCCTAGCTCACAGCAACCTCAAACTCCTGGGCTCAAGCGATCCTCCTGATATGGAAAATGTCAGGCACCGGGACGTGGCTGCTTGCCGCCTCCCCATCGCTCCGCATGTCTGTGGGCCAGCACTGTGTGTGGCCAGTTGGAGGGCGCGCTGCTCAGGCTGGGCCTCGGCAGAGAGCCGCCCGGGCCCCGCATGCCACCCAGCGCCCACTGCCACTGCCTGTTTCCGGCCATGCTGCTTGTGTGATCCTGATTGGGCAATTTTTGAATCCCACTGTTTTTGATTGGATGTTAAAGCTTGTAGTTGATTGGATGCTTTTTGAGCCCTACCAAGAGTATAAAAGCAGGAGGAGAACAAGGAAGAGGGTCAGAAGATAGGAAGACAGGAAGAGAGCTGTAACACTAGGTGTGCTGAGCCTGCTGGGAAGGAATAAAGGCTGTTCTTGGATTCTTCCTGTGCCACTTGGTTCTTTCCCCAGTCAAGAGCTGTAACGCTAGCTGTACACTTGCCGCAACACTCCTGCCTCAGCCTCTCAGGTAGCTGGGACTATAGGCATTCACCACCATGCCCGGCTAACTTTTTCTATATATATATATATTTTAGCTGTCCAATTAACTTCTTTCTATTTTTTGGTAGAGACGGGGGTCTCGCTCTTGCTCAGGCTGGTCTCGAACTCCTGAGCTCAAACGATCCGCTCGCCTCAGGCTCCCTGAGTGCTAGGATTACAGGTGTGAGCCCCCGCGCCCGGCCATCATTTCACCTTATTCTTGCCATTCCCTACTTTCCCATAGACATTTTATCCATAACAGCCAGGTGAAAAAGGGACATTTAAAACTTACCCAGAACTAAGTCTGAATCCCATAAACTCACTTTTGGCAGGCTGCCACTCAGATGGCCGGTATATACAAATCAGACTGGCCGAGGGTTGCTGTTAGGAAAAAGACAGACACACCTTGCCCAGTAACGGTCAGAGTGAAAAATCTCAAATTTAGGAAATAGATTCACATAGTTCCCAACCATTTCATTCTTATCCTAGAGGCAGTCAAGAAGAGATAAGCCCTTTTGGGGACAGCCTCATTCAATCAACAAATTACTTAACCAAAATGTGTGGATCAAAATGACACTCTACAAATGGGACACCTGCACTCAAATGTTTATCGCAGCACAGTTCACAATCATAAAGGTATAGAAACAACCCAGGTGCCCATCAATACATGAGTAGATTAATAAAATGTGGTATATGTATACCATGGAGTACTACGCAGCTTTAAGAAACAATGGTGATATAGTACCTCTTGTATTTTCCTGGATAGAGCTGGAACCCATTCTACTAAATGAAGTATCTCAAGAATGGAAAAACCAGCACCACATGTACTCACCAGCAAATTGGTATTAATGGATCAACACCTAAGTGGACATATAGGAATAACATTTATTGGGTGTCAGGCGGGTAGGAGGGGTGAGGAGGGGATGGGTATATACAACCACAATGAGTGAGATGTGCAACATTTGGGGAATGGTCACGCCAAAAGCTCTGACTCGAAGGGGCAGGGGGAGCAAGGGCAATATACGACATAACCTTAACATTTGTACCCCCATAATATGCTGAAATAATAAAAAAAATTAAAATAAAATAAAATAAAAACACAAAATGTGTGGATCAGGAGGAGGAAAGGAAATGAAATCAGATAGCCTATTTTTAGTAGATTTAGTGATGAAAGACACAGCATGTCAGAGTGCATGACTTTTTCCCAAAAGTCTTAAAGGTAACATGAATTATTAATAGTTTCAAGGGACACAGGGTTTGGCTAGAGTCAGCTGATGTTACAGTGATTATGCACATACATATATACACATACAATATACATACACACTGATACTTATACAAACATGTGTGTGTATCACTACTTCCTTATAGTGTGACTATTTCATAACAGTGTTTTCAGGTCTATGGAGATAAGTAAATGAACTGAACATTGTACAAATATATACGATTCACATATTTCTGATAATATTAGGGGATTTTTTTTTGAGACAGAGTCTCACTCTGCTGCCCAGGCTAGAGTGCTGTGGTGTCGGCCTAGCTCACAGCAACCTCAAACTCCTGGGCTCAAGCGATCCTCCTGCCTCAGCCTCCCAAGTAGCTGGGATTACAGGCATGCGCCACCATGCCTGGCTAATATTTTTTGTACGTATTTTTAGTTGTCCAGCTAATTTCTTTCTATTTTTAGTAGAGATGGGGTCTTGCTCTTGCTCAGGCTGGTCTTGAGCTCCTGAGCTCAAACAATCCACCCACCTTGGCTTCCCAGAGTCGCCCGGCCAGAATTTTTTTTATTATTTATCCAGGCAATGCAAAGCCTGGACACATTGGAGTCTCTGCTCATGAGAACAAAGGGGCTGACAGTTGGGAAACATGCATTGATTATTGCAGAGATGTTCACCATCAATTGACTGGGATTATTAAAAAGTGTCAAACACACTTGTAACATAATAGAGAGAGCATAAAAAGATACAAAGGTGCTCACCAGAAGAAGGATGGTTTTTGTAGCTCTGGACTCAGGGGAGGATCTGGGGGAGACATTAGTCCTGTGGATGTGTTGGACCTGCTGCTTGTGCCTGTGCAGGATGAAAACCATGGAGCTGCTGGCCCAGGTCATAATCCCCAAACATAAAACATCAGAGTATGATAACAAGGCAACATATAGTGACTCTCTGGCTTTGTCATGGTGAACAGCAGAACAATATCCAAAATCTTTTGTCTTTGTCATATTTTTTGTATTCCACTTGCCAGTCATATATATAAGAAAAATGATATTTACCAGAATGTGGAGAATCCAGCATAGCAATATGGAGGTACCAATATACTTGGGAGCTTTCCATTTAAGCTCTGCCCACCACCCGGAGTTCGTGGGGCTGATTGTGATGGACTGGAAGACACTCAAGAGGCAGGTGGTGCCAGTGGACATGCCCCTGCCCACTCTGTGAAGATAGAAAACAAGTTTGCATCCAAAGTCATTGAGGAGATGTCTAAACCCTAAAGCTTGCATTGTCTGAGGAACTCCTCTAAAGAGGAGAAATAAGGAGTTGCCTATAACCAGGTGTATGAGAATCATATCTGTGGACCTTAATCTGTACCCAGTGCAGTAAAGGAAGAGAAGATGGTAAAGAAGGGAGAAGTTCCCCAGGATTCCAAGTGCAGTCTGTGATAACAAGGTCATTACTATAGACAAATCTAAGGCAGCCATTCTGTCAGTTCCCACAGACCAATATTCATCTTCAGAGCCAGAGGATCCTGCATAGGAATATGAGGCATGGGCTACATTTACAATGTCCACTGAAATCCGATTTCTCCATTTGGAAATATTTACTTAAAGTTTTTTCCTATTATTAAGAATTTGCCGATATGTGAATGCGTACTCTTTAAAGCGTACTTGCAATGTATTAATCCTTGCTGTGAAGAACACACATGTGGTAACTTCTTTATTCTCCCCGAATCTGTGAGACAGGCACTACCATTATAAAGATAAGGAGGACTTAAGCACAGAGAGGTTATGTATGTGATTTGTCTAAATTTACACATTGGTTGGGGTAGAGTGGGAACTTGATGTTGTCTGGGATCATTTCAAAGAGTGTGTTTAAACACCATGCTCTACAATCAAAGCAAGTTAGCTGAGTTCTTCCAATAATTCAGATATATATTTAATTTTTATTTTATGCCTTGTCTTTATATTTTACATCAATGATATTTAGTTTTATAATTTTGTTTCAAATTTCAATTGGTAGTATAAAAAATTACCCCATAGGCCAATGTCAATTATGAATGAACTTTTAAAGGTCTTGATAAAATTAGATGTACTGATTGTAGTATAATAATACAGAAATCTGCCCCATGGTTTAGTTGGATTTAATGAATACAAGATTAGCCAGCTTAGGCAATAGTGAGACTCCATCTTCACAAAAAATAAAGAGAACTTTACCTGGCTTGGTAGATTTCACCTATGTCCCAGCTACTTGGGAGGCTGAAGCAGGAGGATCATTTGAGCCAGAAGTTTGAGGTTATAATGAGCTATGATCACACCACTGCACTCTAGCCTGGACAACAAAGAGAGACCCTGTCTCAAAAAGAAAAAAATTAGTCCCCATTTCAGGATAGCCACAGAGAGACTCATTCCTTTTAGGCCAGGAACAAAAGTACACTGCCACCTACTATAGGAATTATTGAACAATCTGATATCATGAACTAATTATGGGACATGGAACACTAGTGTATGATCAAATAGAGTAAGGTGGAAACTTAATTATTACTATTTTCAGTTCACATATAAGTAAAACAATTAGCATTGTGATGAGATTGTGAAAGATATTAACATAGGACACATATGGAAAATTATGTCTGTAAGATGTGGAATCTTATGCATTTTATAAATTGAAATGGTAGATCTGGGGATAGTAGATTTGTTTATTTATCTATTTTTAATTGACCAATAATAATTATATATATTTATGAGACACAATGTAATGTTTTGATCTATTGTAGAAATACTCTCAGTCAAGCCAACTATCATATCCATCCAGAGGTGATGGATATGATAGTTTAAACCAAAGAAAATCATCACAAGGTAATTCAATACTGGCAACTGCTATCTGAAACTGATTATAAAGTTACCTGTTCCTTAAATGTTGCTTAACTTCATGACTGAAAACAGTCTCACCATAAGCAACAGATCACTTTTGTTTTCAGTAGAGACACAATTACTGTCTCCATTTAGCACTTCATGCATGACTGTTTCAGAAAACATTTCTATTTCAGCAATCATCATTTGGATACACTATTTCTGCATAGGATTGGATAATTCTTATAGATTTATCCAACTCTTTATTATAAGCATGGAACTGATTGATATAGGTGCACCTCTCATTATCCTTAAAATTCTATCTATAATTTGTATAAAGTAGACTGGACAAGACATAGATTTTAGAATTATAGTCTTCAAGCACCTTAAAACTGAGGTTTCATTATCATGTAAACACCAAAAGTCATCATCATCATCCTACGAAGAGTGGTGTAGGGTCTACAACCTCCAACACTCTATACCAGCTCAGCTCAGGATGTAGGATTATCACTCTCTCCTGTGCGGCTGTGGCACTGCACCAGTTTCAGACCCATAAGGGTCCCTTTTTTTATATATAATCACCTGCCCGGACTCCTGACATATGTCCTTCCCTTACAGACTCTACCTGTTAAACTGAAATATAAAATACTCACCTAACTTTATCCTCTGTCTGGGTAAGGGGGACAGGGCTCAGTGCAGTGGTCACGCCAGTCAGTATTATGTGGGAGGAAGGCAGCCAGACCTCAAGATACAAATTTATGATGTCGTGACCTCACCTTCTCTCAGAACTGCAATTATCATTTTACCTGTTACAGCAATGACAGTGCAGTCCCAAGAAGTTGAGAATATATTTTTAAAACTCTTTTTCCCTTGTTGTAATTACAAAAAAAAAATAATTTACTAGCTCCTAGCTAGCATCTCCATAGAGATTTTGGTGTGTTTAGGGAGGCTCCTTGTTTTCCTTGATCTTTGGAGGCTGACAGAGTCTCACGTGGAAGAAAACAGGAGATACTGTGGTCTGACATATGTCTCAGTGGAGTCTCTGCATCCCAGAGAAGTCTTTCTACCCAAAACAAAGTTCTTTATAATCTTCAGACCTCTGAGCTGCACATTATTTTTAAGTCAAGTGCAGAGAAATGGAATTAGACAAAATATCTAAGAAGGATTTTCAAAGGGGTGAAAGGAAGAATATGATGCCAGTAGTTTATATTATAAATCATTATTTCATGAGCACAACTCAACACCAAATAATATGGAACATTTGTAGAAAAATATAGTTTACCAATATTAAAATATATAGTACTATATAATTATATTAATATAATATATATTATATACATATATAAAATATAGCATGACCAACATAGTTTAGCAATATGCCAATTTCTCTTAACAGAAATATCCCAAGTGGTAAAAGTTTTCTAGCTAGATTGACAATTAAATTTTTTTTCATTGCAAAAAAATTCACTGTTTTTATAATGCCACAGGCAGGTCTCCCTACAACTCCTGGTGCTACTCCTGTGTTTATGTTACATGCCATAAGAGACTTTATGTATGTAGTTAAGGTTACTAGTTGTTTGCTCTTAAAATAGGGAGATTATCCTGGATTATCTGAGTGGGACCAATATGCCCTTGAAACCGAGAAATAAGTCAGAGAGATGTGACAGAAGAGTAAGTTAGAGCTTAGAAACAGGAGGATGATTTCACACGCTGTAGCTGACGGTGACTATGTGGGAACCATGAGAAAGAAACGAATTCTGACAACAACCTGAATGACCTTAGAAGTAGATTCTCCCCCAGAGACACAAGAATACAGCCCATACCTCTGATCTTGATTTTGGCCTTGTACACCCACCAAAGCCTGACAGATTTCTCCTCTGTGAACTGTGGGAAAATAAATGGGTGCTGTGCTAAACAGCTGGTTAAACTGTAGTAATTTATATACATCTGAACAAATTTAATGATATAATATTTAGATAAAATTTAAAAATACCCATTAGTTGCCCCATGACCAACAGTAGATTGATATCCAGACATAATTTTATCAGATTTAGGTGTATCCTTCTGCATTTACAATTTCATATATATCTAAAATTACATCTGAAATTGCATAAAAATATATGTATATACACTCCCCATGAAGAAATTTTGCTCTTGTTTCAGTATTTAAATACATATTTGCAGAGTTAGATTACTATGCAATTAAATGGCTTTCCTTAATTAGTGATGTTTTCATACCAGTTAAACAGATCTATGCATTCCTTGAAATGCCACATAATATTCCATCATGATTATGAATAAGCCATCTTCACTGAAACACTCCCTGTTTACACACTAACAGAGCTGAATTTGTCCATCTGTCCCTTGCTATCACACATGTCATCGTATGTGAATCACACTGATTAAGCACATATGGGTTATCTGAGTGGTCCTTATATTTAGTATCATTGTACCATTGTGAGTGTATATTTTCCCTGCAGGCATGAACCAGTTAACAGACCTTGCAAATATTTGTAAGATGTCATATACCAACAATTGTGTACCCATATACCTCCAGTCCCCCTTTCCACCTCCCTCTCTTCCATCTCTATTTAGAAAACATAACATACGAGACTTTTTTTATGATCAATAATAAGGAAACAGAAGATATTCTAAATTCTCCTGGGTCAGATGGGCCAAATAATACCCAAATAGCAGGGAATTTGGAGGATCGATTCACTTAATGTGTGTAGATCCAAGCACAGTGCCCTGCAAATAGTGCACCCTAACATATGTGTGAGCACATAGTAGAGGCTCAGTAAGCACTGCTTCAACAAATGAATGCATTCTATTTCCCCAACATAGCCTAGATCAAACAGTAATGCTTTCTCTGGACTCCTTTCATCTTGCAAAAGGCCAGAAAATAATATGATTTTCAGGGAATTCTTGGGTAGTTTTCGCTGGGAACCAGCAATATGTAGAGGAAAATGAGACCTTCTCTATATGGGCTTTTTAGGGTGGGTCAGTACACACTACATTCTTACTGCTGTAGAAAAATTTGGGAGCATCTCCGGAAAGCACCTATAGACAGAGGAGGTATCATTTTTCTTACATTTTAAAATTTTAAATTATTCCTATCAAAATTAGAATGGCATTTTTTTACAGAAATAGAAAACAATTCTAAAGTTCATATAGAACCACAAAGGAACCCAAATAGCCAAAACAATCTTGAGAGAGAAGAGCAAAGCTGGAGGCATCACATTTTCTTATCTCAAAGCATATTTCAAAGCTACAATAATCAAAAAAGTATGGCACTGGCATAAAAAACGACATATAGATCAAAGGTAGAAAATAGAGATTCTGGAAGTAAACACAAATGTATACAGTCAACGGATCTTTGACAAGGGAGCAAAGACCACACAGTGGGGAAAGGATAGTCAACATCTCTTCAACAAATAGTGTTGGAAAATGATGAAATAGAATAATATTGGATCCTTATCTTATACTGTATACAAAAATCAATTTGAAATGCATTAAAGATTTAAACGTAAGACCAGAAGCTCTAAAACAGTGAGAATGAAACATAGGAGAAAAGCTTCATAACACTAGACTTGGCAAGAATTTGTATGTTGAAGTTCTAACACCCAGTATGATGGTATTAGAGATGGACTGTATGGGAAGTAACTTGGGTTCAATTACATCATAAATTTGGGGCCCTCATGATGACATAAGTTCCTTTAAAAGAATAGACACCAGAGAACTTGCTCTCCCTCTCTGACATATGACAACAAGAACACATCAAGAAGGTTGCCATCTGCAAGACAGGAAGAGAGCCCTCACAAGGAACTAAATTAGCTGGAATGATCTTGGTCTTCCCAGATGCCAGAACTGTGAGAAACAAACGTTTGTTTAAGCCACCCAGTCTATGGTATTCTGTTATGTCAACCTGAGCAGATTCTCTAACCAAGGAAATGTTTGCTTTGTTGTTTGTTGTTTTCTTTTAAATCTGCATTATCTCTATAAGGAATGCTTTATAATTTTCCTCATCTAGACTTTTCATTCATGTGTGTGTGTGTGTGTATGTGTGTGTAATACACACACACTTTGTAATTGCAGCCTCCTTTCCATAGTATCTTGTAACTGATTAAAATATATATAGATGAAGGCTTAAGTACTATATACTCATGTTAGATTCTATTAGATTATTTTATTATTTTTTATTGATTCTTTTGGCTTTCGGATATATATCCATATGCTCTGCAAATAGATATGATTTTGCTGATTTATTTCCCATGGTTAATTGCCTTTACTAACACTTCAAATAAAGTGCTAAATAATTTAGAAGATATGGGTCTCATAGTGTTCTTTCTGACTTCAGGGGGAATTAATCTACTATTTCTCTATAGGTGAGATAGCACTGATGCTCAGTGACATTTCTTTTTCAAGCTGAGTAACATGCACTAATATCTTATTATCTTATTTTTTATCATTATTACCTGTAGAATTCTGCCACATCAGTTTGTTTGCATCTGTCAAGATGACCATATATCTTTCTGCTTATTTTTGTAAAGTGATAAATTACACTAATATATTATTATTTCCTAACCGTGATAACTATTGTAGTCCTGGTATAAGATTTACTTGAGGCCGGGCTCAGTGGCTCACACCTGTAATCCTAGCACTCTTGTAGGCCAAGGCGGGTGGATCATTTGAGCCAGGAGTCTGAGACCAGCCTAAGCAAGAGCGAGACCCCATCTCTAATAAAAAGTGGAAAAAATTAGCCGGGCATGGTGGCACATACCTGTAGTCCCAACTACTTGGGAGGCTGAGGCAGGAGTATCACTTGAGCCCAGGAGTTTGAGGTTGCTATGAGCTAGGCTGACAGCACAGCACTCTAACCCAGACAACAGAATGAGACTTTGTCTCAAAAAAAAAAATATTTACTTGATTTTTCTATAATCTTTTAATATTGCCAATACTTGCTAATACTGTTTTCAATAATTTTGAATTCCAAAGCATACTAAAGATTTATTAAATATATTGGTGATTATCTTCATAAAAGCTTCTGCAAAGCCAAAGAAATAGTCATGAAAGTAAACAGACAACCTACAGAATGGGAGAAAATTTTTGCATGCTACACATCTGATAAGGGGCTGATAACTAGAATCTACTTGGAACTCATGAAAATCAACAAGAAAAAAATCAAACAACCCTATTAAAAAGTGGGCAAAGGACATAAACAGAAACTTTTCTAAAGAAGACAGAAGAATGGCCAACAAACATATGAAGAAATGCTCACCATCTCTAATCATCAGGGAAATGCAAATCAAAACTACAATGAGGTATCACTTAACTCCAGTGAGAATGGCCTTTATCAAAAAGTCTCCAAATAACAAATGCTGGCGTGGATGTGGAGAGAGAGGAACACTCCTACACTGCTGGTGGGACTGCAAACTAGTTCAACCTCTGTGGAAAGCAATATGGAGATACCTTAAAGCGATACAAGTGGATCTACCATTTGATCCAGCAATCCCATTACTTGGCATCTACCCAAAAGATCCAATGACACTCTACAAAAAAGACATCTGCACTCGAATGTTTACAGCAGCACAATTCATAATTGCAAAGATATGGAAACAACCCAAGTGCCCATCAATTCATGAGTGGATTAATAAAATGTGGCATATGTATACCATGGAGTACTATTCAGCTATAAGAAACAACAGTGATATAGCACATCTTGTATTTTCCTGGATAGAGCTGGAACCCATACTACTAAGTGAAGTATCCCAAGAATGGAAAAACAAGCACCACATATACTCACCAGCAAACTGGTATTAACTGAGCAGGACCTAAGTGGACACATAGGAACTACATTAATTGGGTATTTGAGGGGTGGGAGGGGGAGGGGGTAGGTATATACATACATAATGAGTGAGATATGCACTGTCTGGGGGATGGTCATGCTTGAAGCTCAGACTTGGGGGGGGTGGGGGGACAAGGGCATTATTTGAAACCTTAAAATTTGTATCCCCATAATATGCTGAAATAAAAAACAATAATAAAAAAATAAAACATGATTTTTCAGAGAAAATAAAATTTTGGTAAAACAATTGAAAGCATTATTCTTCAATACTTAATGCCAATCAAGCTGAGAGTCAAATCAAAAATTCAGTACCATTTACAACAGCTGAAAAGAAAAGAAAATACCTAGGAATACACTTAACCAAGGAGGTGAAAGATCTCTACGAGAACTACAAAACACTGATGAAAGAAATCATAGATAATACAAACAAATGGAAAAACATCTCATGCTTAAGGATTGGAATAATCAAACATTATTAAAATGTTCTTACTACCCAAAGTGATTTACAGATCCAATATAATTTCCATCAAAATACAAATGTTGTTCTTCACAGATGTAGAAAAAATAATCCTAGATTTCATATGAAACCAAAAAAGAGCCCCAATAGACAAAGCAATCTTATGCAAATAGAACAAATCTGGAAGCATCACATTATTTGACTTCAAATTATACTACAAGGCTATAGTAACCAAAACAGCATAATATTGGTATAAAGCTAGTCACAGAGACTAGTGGAACAAAATAGAGGATGCATAAATAAGACCTTGTAGCTATGATCAACTGGTTTTTGACAGAGCAGACAAAAACATACACTTTGGAAAGCACAGCTTATTCAATAAATGGTGCTTGGAAACTTGGATAGCCACATTCAGAAGAATGAAACAGGATTCCTATCTCCCATTATATATATAAATTAACTCAAAATGGATTAAAGATTTAAGTGTAAGACCTGAAACCATAAAATAAAAATTCTAGAAGAAAATGTAGAAAAAACTCTTCTAGACATTGGGCTAGGCAAATAATTCATGACTAAGACCCCAAAGGCAAATACAGCAAGAACAAAAATAAATAAAAGAGACTTAATTTTTTTTTTTTTTTTGAGACAGAGTCTTGCTTTGTTACCCAGGCTAGAGTGAGTGCTGTGGCATCAGCCTAGCTCACAGCAACCTCAAACTCCTGGGCTCAAGCGATCCTCCTGCCTCAGCCTCCCGAGTAGGTGGGACTACAGGCATGCACCACCATGCTTGGCCGATTTTTTCTATATATATTAGTTGGCCAATTAATTTCTTTCTATTTATAGTAGAGATGCGGTCTCGCTCTTGCTCAGGCTGGTCTCAAACTCCTGACCTCGAGCAATCCACCCGCCTCGGCCTCACAGAGTGCTAGGATTTCAGGCATGAGCCACCGCGCCCGGCTGAGACTTAATTTTAAAAAGGAAAATAAACAACGGAGTAAATAGACAACCTACAGAATGGGAGAAAATATTAGCAAACTATACAACCAACCAAGAACTGATATCCAGAATCTACAAAGAACTCAAACAAATTGGCAAGAAAAAAATAAGTAACCCCATTAAAAAGTGTGCAAAAGACATGAACTGAGTTCTTTCAAAAGAAGATAGACAGATGGCCAACAAACATATGAAAAATGCTCAACATCACTAATTATCAGGGAAATGCTTGTTAAAGCTAAAATGAGATACCACCTTACCTCTAATGAGATACCACCTTACCTCTATCAGAATGGCAGTATTAAAGAATCAAAAAATAACAGATGTTGATGTGGATGTCATAAAAAAAGGAACATTTATATACTGCTGGTGGCACTGTAAATTAGCACAACTTCTATGGAAAACAGTATGAAGATGCCTCAAAGAACTAAAAGTAGACCTACCATTCAATCCAGCAATCCCATTACTGGGTATCTACCCAAAGGAAAAGAATCCATTTTATGAAAAAGATACCTGTACCCAAATGTTTATTGCAGCACAATTCACAATTGCAAAGATATGGAATTAACCTAAGTGCTCATCATTGATGAGCAGATAAAGAAAATGTGAGATACACACACATACACACACATACACACACACACCATGGAGTACTACTCAGCCATATAAAGGAATGAAATAATGTCTTTTGCAGCATCTTGGATGGAACTGGAGAACATTATCCTAAATGAAGTATCTCAGGAATGGAAAAATAAGCACCATATAATTTCACTAATAAGTGGGCACTAAATTATGGGTACACATGGTCATAAAGTGGTATAAAGGACATTGGAAGCTAAAATCTAGCTATCAGGAATGATATACACTATTCTGGTGATGGGTACACTGAAAGCCCTGACTTTAGCTTTATACAGTTTACCCATGTAACAAAAACTTGTACTTCCTTAATATTTTGACATATAAAAATCTAAAAGAAAATATAAAAGGAGGATTGGGAGAAATAAGCAGCTTCATACAATTTACTGAAGCAAACCAGACAAAATTTCACTACCATCAGGAAAACACACAAAAGTATAAAATTCACTGGTACAGCAGATACACAAGTGAGAAAGAGAAAGGAGACAAACATTATTACTAGGAAAAAAACATGAAATTGAAAAGATAAGCAACAAATGATAAAGAAAGGAAAATAGGATATACACAGCAATTAGAAACAATTAACAGACATACCAGGAAAAAGTCCTCACCTATCAATAACAACCTTGACTGTAAATGGATTAAATTCTCCAATTAAAAGACTGGGTGAATGCACTAAAAAAAAAATGACCCAATTATTTTCTGCCTATAAGACACTCATTTCACGCATAAAGACAGTCTGATAGTGAAGGGATGGAAAAAAAAATCCACATAAATGGAAACCAAAAGCATACAAGAGTAGCTATCCTTGTATCACACAAAACAGACTTTAAGCCAAAAGACACAAAAAGATTGGGAATGATAGTAAGAGTAGTTAAAAAAAAAAAACACAAAAAGAGACAAAGAAGATTATTATATAATGATAAAGATACCAATTCAGCAAAAAAACACACAATTGTAAGTATATGTATCCAAACTGGAGCACCCAGATATATAAAGTAAACATTATGAGAGCTAAAACAGAGAGATAGATCACACACAATAATAGTTGGGGACATTAACACGTCACTTTCTGCATTGGACAGATCATCTAAACAGAAAATCAGCAAAGAAATATCATATAATGTGCACTTTAGACCAAATGGACCTAAGAGACACAGAATATTTCATCCAACAGCTGTAGAATACGCATTCTTCTCATCAGCAAATGGAATATTCTCCAGGACAGACTACATGTTGGGTCACAAAACAAGTCTTAACAAATTCAAAACAACTCGAAATCATATGAAGTATATACTCAGACCACGACGGAATAAAACAATAATAAGAGGAACTTTGGAAACTGTACATGGACACTAAATAACATGTTCCTCAACAACTATGGGCCAATGAGAAAAGTAAGAAGGAAATCAAAGAATTTCTTGAAATAAATGAAAAGTGAAACACAACATACCAAAATCTATTGGATACAATAAAAACAGTGCTAGGAGAACATTTTATAAAAATAAATGCCTACATCAAAAAAATTAGAAAGATTTCAAATAAAAAACCTAATGATGCACCTCAAGGAACTAGAAAAGCAAGAAAAAAACAAACCCAATATAAATAGAAAAAAAGAATTAATAAATGTCAGAGAAGAACTAAACAAAACAGAGACTAAAAGACTCTACAAAGGGTCAACAAAACAAAAAATTGGGTTTTCAAAAAGATAAACAAAATTGATCAATAACCTAATGTTGGGGACTGACATTATACTTTCCTGTTTTAAGAATTAAATTTAGTGAGTAATGTATGTGCTCTGCCCAGAGCATTTGAGAGTAATGTGTTCCGGACAGGGTCCTTGTGACAGACAAGGTTGCTGCCTGGAGGCATAACAAAGGGCCTGAGTTTCTGCAAGTAAGCAAGACTGCCCAGCCCCGAGGCAGTGGGGGTCTGGAGGCCACGTGATAAACACATTGTTCCTAGGATTGCTGCTTAGCCCCATAAGATGGCTGGTTAGTCATGACGGGTAAGATTCCTCAGGGAGGAACAACTTAAGACAGGCACAGCCACTGAGGGCCAGCCTAGAGGAACTGGGGACGGAAAATGCCCCTCGTGGCTGCCTTGCCTAACCTTGCTAATCTCGGTCTGTAATCTATGCCTGGCACCCAGAGCAACCACCTGGAAACCTTGAGTCAGGGGACATCTGTGTCCTTAGACTACATGTTCCAGAATTTATGGCCATTGCTGAAATGCCTGAGTGGTCATGTATAAGAAACTAACTTTGATTTCTTTGGAGTATAAAAATAAACTGACCAATGCATTGGGCACTCGAGTCTTGTGACTGTCTTTGTGTGTCTGTCTATGTCTTTCTTTTATGTTTTTTTTTTTTTTTTTTGAGACAGAGTTTCACTTTATTGCCCAGGCTAGAGTGAGTGCCGTGGCATCAGCCTAGCTCACAGCAACCTCAAACTCCTGGGCTCAAGCAATCCTGCTGCCTCAGCCTCCCAAGTAGCTGGGACTACAGGCATGCGCCACCATGCCCGGCTAATTTTTTCTATATATATTTTAGTTGGCCAATTAATTTCTTTCTATTTATAGTAGAGATGGGGTCTCGCTCTTGCTCAGGCTGGTCTCGAACTCCTGAGCTCAAACGATCCGCCCACCTCGGCCTCCCAGAGAGCTAGGATTACA